>ML803171.1:215907-273043 GCA_009831015.1 Picea engelmannii
TTTTTAATCTTCTCCAAGTGACCATAAATATTATACAACATATGGACAACATAAATAATGAGCATCATTCATACATAAGATATACACATAGACATATTTTCACAAGGAAACCCATAAAGGGAGAAAACCTCTTCTTCTTTGAAATGATGGGTAGTCTTTTAAGTTTTGTACATCATCTATAATTGAGCACCAACTCAATGTGAGGCTACTACCTCTATTTTACAAGCTCCAACTTGTTTGAGAGCACCAACTCTCTAATTTCTCTAGCACCCACTAGAAGGAAGCATCAACTCCCTAAATGTTCCAGCACCAACTGGATTTATACAAGCACCAACTTGTATACAGAAAAATTTGTGTTTTCCCGAGCACCACCCTGCCACCCTGTTTTTGTAGCCACAGCTAGATGGAAGATACAACTTCCAATATTCAAGAATGAACTTGAATATCAGAGGACCACAGTCCTCCCTACCACCACCCTACCTCCCTAATTATAAATAAATGATTGAATAGCCAGCAATATCGATATATCAATTCTTATCATTTCTTCATTGTTCTACAATTCTTCTTTGCTTCACTATTCTTCTGCTCTATTCATACTTGGCTTGACTTGTTGTCTCTTTATATCCATTCTTTCTCTATTCTTCTCATGCTCTTTGATATGTTCACATTCTTCTGTCTTCACCTATTTTGTTTTGTTCATCTTTTGTTCCTCATCTCTGAGTTTTCTTCACACTGTGCATACGGTAATTTTACTTTTCTATAGTTTAAATCATTCTTTATTCATAACAACTAACCTTACAGAGTCGCTCCATATCACTCCTATGCTCTCCTACAAAATCAATTACACCTTGAATCTCCAAGAAAAATGCCTCAGGAACTAAATCACCAAACGTCCATGAACTATGATTTAGTTCTACTAACTAAATAATTAACCATGAGGTGAGACAATATCCCTTCAATCAAATTCCAATTAACCAACACCGTTGAATTAAATCTGCAAGATCTTGCATTTATCCTATATGCCCACTGGCAATGACCACGGGATAATCATAAGTTGATTTTGCATTTCACATTTCGGATATCTTGTGGTGAGTCTTCTAGACTTTCCATGTCGCGATCTCTGAAAATAGGGCTTAACAATTAGTAACTTCCCTTTTCGTGACCACCTGTGATGACCATCGGCTACACCTATAGGCGCTATGCAATTTCACATTTCACAAATTTTGTTGCGAGTCACTCTAACTCTTCCAACTCCCAATCACAAAATGGAGGCTTGCAACTTGCAAGCTCCTTCCTTCACATGCTCATGGTTGTGACCAAGCGCTTATCCATAAAGCGCTTTTGCGACTCACAATTTTAGGAATCCTATGATGAGGCATCTCCACTCTCCATGTAGCAATCACCAAAATGCCTAAATGGAGCTTAGAATTGCTAGCTTCTTCCCCTCACGTGACCACTGGTGGTAGCCACAGGCTACGCCAAAAATTTCTTCGCGATTTTGTCATAAGTCTCCTTGACTCCTCCAACTCCTGGTATCTGAAACTCTGAAATGGATCCAGATCAACAGTCCATGCTCTCCCTTGATCAACGACTTAGATTGAATTGTGGTTTCACATTTTGCAGTTTCAAAGGATATATCTCCTCCTTCCTTTGTCTTTCCAGTCAACGAAAAGATGACCTCTTGCCACGTGTAGTCTACATCCAACGATCAAGATTTTTTATCACGATTTCGCATATCCCAAGTTTGAGGAGTTAGAGCACCTCCACCTTTTGGATTTCCCAATCTGCGAAACTCCAAAATAGAGCCTTTGTCATGCCCTGATCTTTCTCCACGTGTCCTTCTTGGATAAACGATCCTTATGCTTTCGGGACTTTGTAATCCCTCTTCATCTTGTACATAAATATCGTGCTCCTTCTTCTAGATCTGACGATGGTTGGTCTTCATGCTCAAATATGATGCCTGAGATATGTTCTCCTCTTATGCATGCTCCTCTTGTTTTAATTCAGATATAACGACCATCAGAAATTCAGGATGGGTGATCCAACGATCATTGTTTCTCCTCCTCCTGAGCTTACACTTTTGATCTTACCATTCCATCATCGTTGCATTGTTGGTCTTTCCACTTTATCTTGTTCATCATTGTTTAGATGAGCTTGCCATCAATGAAAAAAAAATGCTCTGCCTTTTGTCTGTAATAAATATGCCAACAAGAAGAAGAAGTAGACACCAAGGACGCTAAAAGAAATAAAAAATGAATGTAAATAATGATAGAAGATAAAAGAGGATAGTGAATAAAGTTAAAGAAGATGGACTCTCAGACATGAAGAGAAGAATAAAAATGAAATGGAATACTAAAGGGAATGAAACAAGGACAAAGAAGGATGAAGTAACAAAGATAATTTCACGTGAAAATGAAAATGAAGAATGAAGAAAGAAAATGAATAACTAGAGAAGGAAGAAAATCAAGGTAAAAATAAATAGGACCATGCATTTAATAATTGAGACACAAAACCCTCGGATGGGGTCTTTTTAGACTCAACATGTGAAAATATAAAGGGGAGGCCATCTGTCTAGACGTCTTTCCACCTAGAGCTATCTCAGGCATGCCCCCCCTCTACCATCACCTCATGGGATTAAATACCTCACCATCGTTCTTCGAACCTCACTCATGGTCAGCCTGCTACAAGCTCATGACGTTTCGCTTTATGGGAGATTTTATGGTGATGGGAAGGATGCCTCTGTAGTCCCATCACCAGCTCGGAAATGGAGCTCTTAGGCCAGAGCCTTGGTGCATCGAAGCCCATTTGCACCCTCGGCCTTTAAATTCTCATCTCTCCTTGGTTTTTGATATAATCTTGTCTTCTTGGTGCGAGCTCCACTTGCTCTCCTGGATTTTGAGTTCTTATTTTTCTCCATGGTTATTACAGAACCTATGGGTCTGGTTTGTTTGGAACAACCCCTCACACTATCTCTATGCTTTCTTTTTTTGGTTTCCTAGGGCCAACTCCATGCCTTGTCTCAGGGGAAAATAAAAAATGGGAGCAGCCTGGTATGTGGCCAGAGGAAGGGTTGTGCATGAATGCGGTTCTCCCCAAGAAACCGAAGGCATCCCCAACCTAAATCCCATTGAATTTCCCACTCATGTTCAGCTAACTTGTGAAACTACCCCAAACCTCTCCCCTCTCTCAAATCCTTATGCCTATCGAATCGAATGGTTCGAAAGCTTCGTAAATTCACTTGGTTTTGCTCCTTCTCCCCCCTCCCCTCCTCGCCACCCTCTACCTCTACCTTTTCCCCCTCTAGTGACCTCCATTTCTCCTTTTACTTCATCCCCCTCCTCTGTTTTCCCCTCCTCCTTGGACTCTCCATTGTCCCCTCCGCTCCCTTCAACATGCTCATGTTGTGCATAAAGGGCAGCTCTCGAGGAATCCTTGGATGACCTCAAGAGAGGTTTAGGGGATGTCAATACCACCATTTATGAGCTTCAAAGCAAGGAATCAGAGCATTGGAGCCGAGTGGACCTCCTAATTTCTTTCATGTAGGACCTCTATCAATATATCTCAGACAGAGATAAGATCAACAGAGACAATTTGCAGGTGTGCCAGTCTTTCATTGGGAAAAGGTTTGTCCCCAGCCCTAGTTAATTATTCTTCTGGAACATGTTTTTAGTTTTGTTTCTGTAGCCATGAGAGGCTGCCCAGCTCTGGGCAGTTTGGTGTTATCCTTTTTTTTTAATCTTAGTTTATCACTCAGAAACTATGCCTTGTGTGGTAGCTGTAGCTTTACCTTTTTGCAAGTTTTACATCTAACTTTTGGACAAGTAGCAACTATGGTTTCCCACCAGGGCACTTCTGCCACGTTGGAACAAACAAGATAAACGTATGTACTTTCCATCTTTTGTAGGCTTTAATATAATTTTCTAACTTACAAATAAAACAAAATGAGACGCAAAACTGAAATGAAAATGAAATCCCTTAAATTATTTATAATCCTCATTCATAGTGTTTTTTTGTGATGAAAAAATATGGTCATGGTCTTATGTTCATAAAAGTGCTAGATTGGACTCAAATGAAAATGTAATTGAAATTTATGTACCTAGTTGAAATGATAATCTAATCCCCAATGAGGAAAATATACACTTACAACTTGATTGTTAATGGTTCATGGTAAACCAAAAAGCACTTGTCATGAAAAATGAAGTTTTGTGATTAGATAAAACCCACTTACTGTAATGAATGGTTGATGGTAATGTGAAACCACTTGGGAATTGTATTGGTTAAGAGTAAACTAGAGTAAAACCTAGAGGATCTAATGGTTGAGGTTAACACATCAAAATGTAGAGCTTGGTTATAAATAAGTCAAAGAAAACCTAGGATGATGGTTGATGTTGTTGCAATGGGAGTAAATGGTAGAGGTATGAAGATTTGTGACTCAAGAATGGTCGATGAACCATCTTGGAGAAAACAATTCCTAGAGAACCAGTGGATAATGACCCATGTATTTTGATGGATGGTGACTTTTTATATGGATTTGAACAAACATGGTGTTTTTATTTTGTAGGTACATGATCTAGTTAAAAGAATATAAAATATGTAGAATGAAAATACCAACAATAAATATTATAAAAGATAGAAGAAAAAAATTAAGGATGAACATGAAAATTGGATAAGCTCGAAAGACCAATTGAAGAGTTAGAGGATGATGATTTGAATATTGAGAACACAAGTATTCATTAAGTAAGGGTATCTATGATTAAATATTACTTGTGATATCTCATAATACATTATAATATCTGAATGAAGTAGACAATTTATAAAATTCTATATATGAATTAAAGAATTCAATGACAGAAGTGACGCAGCCGCGCCACCCAGGGCACGTCCGCTCCCTCAGGACCTTCTCTTCCTTCGGCCCGAAGAACTAAAATGATCTTCAATTCCCTTATCGAGAATTTTCAATACCCACAGAATACTCCTTATGATCTCCCTACTCAAATTGGGAAATCGGACTCAGCGTGATCGCGAGTCTTGGAATCAACGGTTCGAGTCTCACGAATCCCCGAAACCCGATGAAAATTCACCAACACTTTCCTTGCTCTTATCGGGAATTTTCCCCGTCGGGAAATTGGCACTTACGAGGTTGTGATACACTGACCTCGCAGATCCCCGAATCCTAATCTTCGATGCCACTTGGCATTGACTCCTGCGAGGGTTGACCTTCCGACACCTATCCTCCACTACGTCCTCAACCCCGTCGGGAAATCTCTTATTGGGATATCACGGTTCTCATTGTCATGTGCACGGGACTTTGAATTCCCCGATCCTCGACTCTGCGGGATCTCCTGCCACGTGTCCCTGTTGTTGGATGGCTCTGATCCTATCGAGAAATCACGGATCGCGATTCCAATATGCATGAGTCTCATGTCTCTGGAAACCCCTGATGACCCTGATATCCCAATGACTCTTCCGGGACTCCTCCTCTGCCTCTGGGCTTAACCCCTGTGCAACTCCCCGAGATCTAACGACTACCGGGATTTTGTGAATTTCCTCTGCGAATCCTGACCGTCGGTTTATTTCCTCCCTTCTTGAGGCCTTCTTATAACGGAAATATTCTATGCATCCTTTCGATAATTTCGAAAGCCTTATTCCTCCTGAGCTTTCTCTAGCTTCCACAATCTCTTAGGAAAAAGAGATCTCTGTGCACGCACTTGCAACTCTTGGCTGAAACCTTTCACGACGCAAGAACCCGGTGCTCTACTTTGATGATATCAAAAAGGTGCTATACCTCCTGAGCTTCCCCACTCTGACGCTTTCAGAGGGACTTGCACGCACTCCTTGCGGAAAACATACAACACTTCCCAAGTGTTGAATCCTTTCGACTCTGCGCACTTCTGTAGCAGCAGTCTTCGATTTCCTTCTTCTCAGAATTACAACTGAGACTTCTCTTGGCTTGCACACTCTTTGCATGACTCTTCTACTCAACTGTGCTTATGGGAACTTAGGACAAAATTTACCTCTATCTGAAGCCCTCTGTCAATGCACTCCTTGCGGACAAATTCTACTGCACTCCTGGAAGGAATTCTCTGGCTCAGAATAGAGAAACAATTGAAACTAATTCCCTCTTCCTTTGAGACTTCTATTCGACCATGAAATCACATACACAGCATATAAAACAAATATATGACAGGAAGCAAAGGTTCATGAGCATAACATCAATACATAGAGAAAACAACACAAACCTTGAAATTGAATCAAAGTTTTCGTCTATTAATTCAATATCTGTACATGGGTGTTCTTCATACACAGCTCTCTGCATGCTCTTCTCTTATTGCTCCTAAATGCTTCCATATGTTACAATGGTACAATGAGGGTGTCTATATCCGTTTTCCCTCTCAGACTCTAAACTATCAAATCTAGACTTAAAATCCTATCTACCAGCATTAAATCTATTAAATGTCGACTATCTACCAAAGGACGAGAGCTTAAAGGCTCAAGGTCCAATGAAATATACAAATGCGCCTTCATAAATGGATTCATTAAAGACTTGCGCTACAATCCCAAAGAACTTCAAAAATTTGGGTTTGTTTATCCAGTTGATATCTGGTTGATGTGTTGGCTCGCTTGATGAGTTGGTGATGCTCCTGCATCATACTCCTCGGCTTGAAAACTTTCATGGGATCCTGTCCATGAGCTCCTGCATGGTTTGTCCATGCTTTTGTATCTCTGCTTCGCTTTCCCAGCTGGCATCTTCCACTGGGTGATTCTTCCATTTGACCCGATACTCGAAGTATTGTTTTCGCCTGGTCTTTTTACCTACTCTCTTGTCTAGTATGCGCTCCATCTGCAGCTTCTCTGTAATTGACATCTGCTTCTGCCACCAGACTTCTGGTTGTTCATCACTTCCAGCTCCTGCTTCCTCAGCCTTATATGGATATAAGCCCGAGACATTGAATTTCGGAGATATCCCGATGCCATCCAACAATTCAATTTCATACACATTCTCTCTGAATTTCTTCAGGACTCTACATGGTCCAATTTTCTTCATCTTTAGCTTGTTGTATGTTCCCCTTGGGAACCTTTCCTTCCTCAGATGTTCCAGAACTAGATCACCAAATTCGAACTGAAGTTGTCTCCGATGTTGATCTGCTCTGTGCTTGTACTCCTGATTTGAGCCTTGCAGTCGTTGCTTCACTCTGCTATGAAGTTCCTTCATTGCCTCAGCGAATTCCTCTGCGCTTGCACTACTAGTCGCAGTCTGTTCTGAATCTCGCAACTCATAAACTCCTCTCAGTTATATCCCATATACAACCTGAAATGGACTTTTTTTTGTACTCCTATTCACAGTATCCACCACATCTTCTTCATCATCCATTTCACCTCCTGTGTGTTCATCATCAATATCTCCCATAGACATAAGCATAAAAACATTCACTTTGTCTTCACATGATGTATCACTATCTATGTCTTCTGAGGAATTGTCATTATTTGCACACAAACTTTTCTTCTTACTATATTTATTGAATTTGTACTTCTTTTCATCATCAGAGTTCTGGTCCTTTTTCTGATGGGGACACTTAGATGCAAAATGACCTATCTTACCATAGTTAAAACATTTGAAGGGAATGTTGCCTTGATATTTTCCTGATCCTTTCTTTAACCTTCTCACAAATTTTGCCTCAATATCATCTAAACCTGAATCAGTATTCGTGTCTTCTTTAAAAGATACTTCTCTAGTAATGGATTTATCTTTGTTGATTCTCATTTCATATGTAGTTAAAGTTCCTAGGAGTTGATCAATGGACAGAGTTTTAAGATCATTTAGTTCTTCTATTGAAAATACTTTTGGATTAAATTTATCAAGTAAAGATCTTAAAATCTTATGAACTAAAATTGATTCTTCAAACTTCTCACCAAGACCCTTCATGGAATTCACAAGTTCTTCAACTCTTAAAAAATACTTGCTAACTGTTTCATCTTCATTCATATTTATTTGTTCAAACTTCAACCTAAATGTTTGAAGTTTGGCATCTTTTACTTTCTCATTTTCTTCATAGCTGCTAATAAGTTTATCCCACATTTCTTTGGCAGTTTGAAGATACATCACCTTTACAAACTCGGCTTATGCAAGTCCATTAAAGATAGAATTCATTCCCTTAGCATTAAATACAAATTCTAACTTATCATCCTCGGAAGCTAGCACAACATAATTTATGTATCCAGTCTCTACTACATCCCAAACATCAACACCTAAGGCCATTAGGTATGTTCTCATTCTAACCTTCCAAAAGGAAAAATTTGTTCCATCAAGCAGAGGAGGCTTACTGGTTGAAGTCCCTTCATGACTTGTCATGTTTAATCTTATAGATCTACCTTTAAACAAAAGGAACCCGCTTTGATACCAATTGTTGAAATTACTAAGACAACTGAGAGGGGGGGGTGAATCAATTGTTATTGTGCTTAAACAATTTTAAGTCTATTAAAACATTCTTAATCTTTCTTCAAGTGATCATCAATATTATACAATATATGGAAAACATAAATAATGAGCATCATTCACACATAAGATATACACAGAGATAGACTTTCACGAGGAAACCCATAAAGGGAGAAAACCTCTTCTTCTTCGAAATGATAGGCATTCTTTTAAGTTTTGTACATCATCTATAATTGAGCACCAACTCAATGTGAGGCTACTACCTATGTTTTACAACCTTCAACTTGTTTGAGAGAACCAACTCTCTGGTTTCTCTAGCACCCGCTAGAAGGAAGCACCAACTCCCTGAGTGTTCCATCACCGACTGGATGGAAGCACCTACTTCCACTTATACAAGCACCAACTTGTTTGATAGCACCAAATATTTGGTTTCTCTAGCACCAACTAGAAGGAAGCACCAACTCCCTGAGTGTTCTAGCACCAACTTCCAGTTACACAGGCTCCAACTTGTATAACAGAGAATACGTGTTCTCCCTTGCACCACCCTGCCACCCTGGTTTCTCTGGTTGCAACCAAATGGAAGCTACAACTCCCTATATTCAAGCACCCACTTGAACCTCTGAGGACACCATTCCTCCCTAGCACCTCCCAGCCACCCTGGAATATAAAACTTTGCTTTCTGTGAATTTATTATAATGATTCAATAGTTTTCATTTGCTTACCAAGATTATCACTATTCATCTATGTTGCTCTGCTCTGTCTGCATCAATGTCTCCCTTCTTGCATCCTCTTCATATTTCTAATCTTATCCTCTGTCTCAACATGCACACCTTGTATTTATCTTCTTCTCATAGATATGCATCTTTGATATGTGCACTTTCTGCTCTCTTCCACTATTCTGTTATATTCAACTTTTGTTCTTCATCTCTGTGTTTTCTTTCCACTGTGCATACTGTAATTTTACCTTTCTATGGTTCAATTCATTTTTCACATGGCACAGCCACATGCACATAGTCACAACGTATATCTTTTATCCACTTCCTCTTGAGTTACACCTCGAATCTTCTTGGGAAAAAGCTGCCTCAACATCTGAATTGCCAACCATCCAAGAACCATGATTTGGTTCTTCTAACTGATTCATAACTAAATAGTTAATCATAAATATCAACAATATCCCTTTGATCATATTCTCAAATAATCAGCACCATTGGATTAAAGCCGCAGGGTCTTGTGTTTATTTCACCATTTGACATTTCGGCATTCCTGTGGTGAAGAGTCTCGACTCTTCATGTTAACATCGCTGAAAAGGAGCTTAGATTGGTGTTATCTCCTCCCTCTCACATGACCATTGACGGTGACCATAGCCTACACCAAAAGGTGTTTTTCGCATTTTGACATTTTTTCATTTCGGCATTCCTGTGGTGAAGTCTTTCGACACTCCAACTCCCGGTATCCGAAACCTACACCAAAAGGTTTTTTTCACATTTCAACATTTCATCATTTCGGCATTCCTGTGGTGAAGTGTTTAGACACTCCAACTTCCGGTATATGAAACTCCTAAATGGATTCAGATCAACGGTCTGGTATTTCGTCGTTTCGCATTTCAGCGTTTCGGCATTTCTGTGATGAAGTGTTTCGACACTTCCAACTCCCGGTATCTGAAACTCCAAAATGGAGTCAGATCAACGGTCCGGTGTTTTGGTGTTTCACATTTCAGCATTTCGTCATTTCTGTGATGAAGTGTTTCGACACTTCCAACTCCCGGTATCCGAAACTCCAAAATAAAGTTTATCTTCTGATACCCGAAATGGAGTTTAGCTTCTGATCTTTCCATGCAATCATCGTTGTGTTGTTGGTCGTGATCTTTGCCATCAATGACAAACACACATACTCTACCTCTGTCTGAAAACATGCCAACAAAATGGTGCAAAGTTTTCATGAATTTTTCTCATGAATTCACCTAACAAATCTAGTTTCCTTCACATTTTTTTATAATTATCAGCTATTAGAGCAGGACAGAATCAACGCATAAATTAAAGAAGCATGGAAGAATCACAAAGAGATTTTATCCCTGATGATGAATTCAAGGACCTGTATGTTAGTTTGGGTGATGATGGTATAGAATCCAAGGAGGAGGGCATTATCTTGGTAGAAATCATTAAGGGATTGAAAAAATATTTCCAAATATATAAAGTTGATAATGAAAGGCTTATGAAATCCAAGGAGAAACAAGATGACTTAAATGTCAAATTGATGCAAATCTTGGATAGAATAGAAAATAAAATGGATAAGGATATAAAGACAATTTGGTCAATAAGTTGGAGGTCTCATGATGAGAAAATAATAGAAGCAAGAAGTGTTGATAGGCATCATCATGTAACGTACCCCAGCCACCCCCAGGCTAGGCTACGCCACTTCAAGCCCACTTATGGACTTCTTTCAACTTCTGATCTAAATTTTAATTAATAAATATGCATGAAGTATTCACATGCATAGATCAAGATTCATGCCACAACATAAAAGAAATGAACCATATGTCATACACAAAAATAACCAACAAGCATGCATACTATGGATACGAAATTCGTAGATAAATAAAAACACAGCGGAATAAATATAGAAGTAAATAAAGCCATAAAATAGAGAACTTGTCTTTAATGAAACAAATGACCAATTAGTTTCATACCAAGGACGTTCCACCCAACCGTATACATTGGTGTTCCAAGTATCAATGGTAGTGTCACCCCCTAGCCAGAGCTATGAATCCACAAGGAAATTTCCAAAGTGTTACTTAGCTTCCCAAACCAGTCATCACTCAATCTCTCATAGGCTTCTCAGATCCCACAACAATCCAAAGTACACCATCTCTCTTCTACCCATCCCGCACAACCCAAGAGAATGGACCCCCTTCTCTGCCACATAGTCCCTCAGTAAATCCATCTCATTTTAGGGATCTAGTGCAGCTGGTCAATAATATCCATGTTGGCACTCTTAGGATTTGCATCTGTTAGAAATGTTGAACATAGGCCCAAGCATCTTATACATGCTAACTTTAATTCATGGTTGGAATACACCAACAATCTTTACAACCAAAAAAAACATGGCTCCTCTTCAATAGTTCATTTTCCCTTCCCAAGCCAAACATGAATGAGGAAAGATGAGTGGAGTGAGAATACAATGAAAGGTGCGAATAATGAGCAATGAGTGAGTGAGTGAATGAGTCAAGAATAAGAAACCCCCACCACATAACAAATATGGGTTTATGTAATTCTTGGAATTAAGGAACCACTTGACCTTCCCCCCAAGAAGCTCATGTAATTGTTATTCTCCATTAAAACAAAAATGGGTAAATAAAATATAAAATAAATACTTAGCCCCTCAAGCCCCCTCTCTTGTGGAATCATATTCCCCTATAAATCTTGTCCTTGTTCATCTAGCATCTAGTGATGTATTTATTATTAATAATGATCAAACATTACATTTCCTAGGCACATTGGCCTCTTTCAATTGTTTGGGCACTCTCGCCTTCCATGGATTAAAAAAATACATCATTTAATACAGGGCTCAAAACTCGGGTTGTTACACATCACCACTCACTAAAGAATTCATTTATAAAAGTGCACAGTAGCTCAAGTCCATCTCCTGTCAAAAAACATAAGAGAAGGGTTGGGGTGGATGAGCTATAGGGATAAATGAACAAGATCAAGCCTCATACCTTTGAAAGTGAGAACAACATGAATGAATATGTGGATATCTCTCTATTGGGTCTGAGGAAGTACTTCCAGCTGCATAATTATTCTTCATGGGAAGAAGGGAGAATTGTCATATATCAACTAAAAGGTAAAGCATCAATGTGGTGGGAATAGTTTGTGCAAATGAAAAACATTGATGAGAAGAAGGTTACTTGGAGGGAGTTCAAGAGGTATTTTCAAAATAAATACTTAACCAAGCAATACTATAACTACAAGATGGATTTATTTGAACTGAAGATTGGGAGTATGATGATATTGGGTATGAAAGAATATTTTTAGAGCTGCTGAAATATGTTGCATTCATCAAGGATGAGAAAGTTAAAATGCATAGGTATCTAAGTGGGTTTCCCTTGTTTATTAGTGAGAAGATACAATATGATGGGCCTAATACATTGGAAGAAACCATAAGGTGTGATAAACGTGTTTATTCTCAACAAAGGGGAATATCAAATTTCCAAAAGTATTGGGAACACAAGATGAAAAGAAATATGGAACAGAGGAATAAGGGGGATAAGCCATCATTTTTCAGAAACACTGTGCAAGGGAAGCCAACTCTCGAGGATCCTAGAATGATGGATATAGTGGGGAAAAATACATGGTAACAACCTATTCAATGTTTTATTTGTGGAGGATATCATATGCGCACACATTTCCCTCAAATAAGTGATAAGGTGAGGACTGGGCATGGTGTACAACAAGCTGCGATAGTTGAAGATATGGGCAGAAATGTACCTAGGATTTCCATAGCACTGGATAAAAAGAAAGATAAGTTTCAGTCACACATGATTGAAGTGGAAGGTAATATTAATTACCAACCCATTTTTATTTTAATTGATTCAAGAGATAGTTATAGTTATCTAGATCCTAATATGCTAGAAAGATTTCAATTATCGAGAAGCAATCTTGGAAAACCTAGTTGGTGCAATTAGCTACTGGAGAAAAAAGGAAAATTAATGAGATGGTCAAGGCATGTCCAAAAGAAATTAATGGAATGTGCACAAATGTTGATTTAAATATCATACCTTTGGGCTTGTATGATTTCCTTATTGGTATGGAATGATTAGAAGAGAACCATATTGTCTTGGAATGTTACAATAAGGCATTTACTTTCTAGGACGAGGTAGGAAATTTAAGAAAAGTTCAAGGAATTCCAAGAGTTGTAACTATCATAGAAGTTTTAGCCTTTCAATTGAAGAAAATATACAGGAAAGGATGTCAAGTATTTGCAACACATATGGAGGAGAAACCTAAAGATAAAGTGTCAAGTGTTGAAGACTGGACAATACTGAAAGAATTTGAAGATGTCTGTAAAGATATACCAAGGTTGGCACCGAAAATAACTATTGATTTATCTATAAATTTAATTCCTAGAGCAACACCTATATCCAAGACTTGTGATAGGATGAGTACGCAAGAGATGAAGGAGTTGCCTATGCAACTTGAATATTTTTTTAAGAAGGCATATATACGCCCAAGTGTGTCATCATGGGGTGACCCATTATTGTTCATGAAGAAGAAGGATTGATTCAGATTATTTTCGGCACCAAATGAGACTGGAGATATAATAAAGAAATGCATAGAGATATCGTGAATATCCAATAATATAACATAAATGTATCAGAGATGCAACCATAAATACAGAGATACAGTAATACACAATTTATATTAATGAAATAAATGTACAAAGACTATAAAAATACAAAGTGAAAGACTCGCTAGAATGGTGGAAGCTTATCTCTGAGAAGAGATGTGACGACTACTCGCATTCACAAGAAGATGATTTTTACAATGAGGCTCTAAGGGCCTCTTTAACATAAGTGAAATCCAAAACCCTAACCCTGGAAGATGAAAATCCAAAAGGTTTGTGGGCCTTGATGGGGGTATTTGATACGTCAACTTCCTAGGGGTGTAACTTTTGCATATGATCTATGTTTGGGGTGCTCAATAGATCGTTGGAAATATCTATCTAGGGAATACATATTTTGTGTGAGAAACATCGAACTTCGGAGAAACATCTAACTTTGTTCTATGTTGCTCCCCGTTTTACAAAAAAACGTCGTTTAGGGCCTCAAACGGCTCTGGAAGTTCAAAACTGCTAAAAATAGTAAATTGCCAAAAATTGCCAAAAAATTGTTTTGAGCTAGTTGGAAAAGGTGGGTTCCTCCCTCCTTAGAAAGCAATGGTATCCATTGTGTTGAGTGTCTGGGGGAGAGGAAAGAGTGTTTGTTGAATCTGAATCTTGGTAAGATGCTTGCCTTGTTGGAGACGTCGTGTTGCTCCATTTGTGGAAGTTTGTCACGATCCTGTTGTTGGCGAGGTTGAATCTGTTCAACCAACCAGTCTATCTAATATGAATGTGTGTAGAAGGAATCTTTGCATTTTGTTGCAATCTTGTCGACCTGATTTTATTGGATAGAAGGTGCTTGGGCCAAGGATGTAGTGGTTGCAGTATCCTTCCATTCCCCTTTTGAACAGATTGTGAAGAAGATGAATTGTTTAGTATGAGATACTACCTTACAACACTGTTTAGGTGGGACAATAGTTGGAACTACCTATGGTATTTTGTAGAGATGAACCCCCAGAGAAACAATGGCATTGTGGAGTCAAGACTCATAAACAACATGGTGCTTCCACATATATGGTTGGCCCAAGAGAACGTCACACACATCCAGTGGGGAAACATCACGTAATACCTCATCCTTGAAGGGATGGATGTTGTATGACAATCAACACTATTGGATGACATGAAGATATCTTCCTTGGTGAAGCCACCCGATGTTGTATGGTTGTGGGTGTGGTTTTGTCGACAATCCCAACTATTTGAAGACCTCTGCTGAGATGAGTTTCTTTTGGCTTCCTCTATCAAAAATAAAATGCAATGAGGTCCCCTTCACCCACATCTGTGAATGAAAAAGGCACTCCCCCTCTTCAGGATCCGTTGATTCTTCTAGTTGAATTGTTGCGGTTGTGACAATAGAAGTGGAGTATGCATCGATGATCTATCTTTTACCAGTATTTTAAGAATCAGATTCAAAATCAGGGTTCAACTACTTGTCTTTGATCTCAGCCACCAATGACTGTTTTGAGCGACATTCATCAGTGTTGTGCCAGGGGATTTTGTGGAAATCACACCATTTTCTGGTGTCCTTCTTGGTCTTCATGTGACCTTTCTTTTCCTGTGGCTTAGACTAGTTTTTGGGAGAATATTTGTTAGAATCATCTTTTTCATACTTTGGTTGTTGTGGATTTGCAGACCCGAACTCCCATTTATTTTGGTGCTTAAATTTCTGCTCGATTTTAACAACATATCGATAAGCAGAACCGAGTGATGAGATGTCCATAAAATCCATTTCATTGTGGATGTATCTGTGTAGAGCCCCACGTTATTTTAGAACTGAATGGAATTCATAGTTCTTGATACCCATATTGGTGCGCAAGGTATGGAAGGCATTGGTGAACTCTGGAATGGCTTGGCCCCTCTCTTGCCGCAGTGTGGTCCATATCATGTACTGGTCCTCATAGTTGTCAACAGGGTAATACTGTTCCTTTACCACATCCACAAAAAAATCCCAAGTGAGCTTGACCCCATATATTCCACACTCCTTTGTGGAACTTTTCTCCCAGTAAGTTTCCCACCAATTTTTTAAATGGGGGAGAGCTTTAAGGAGTGTGAAAGTGATCTTTTCTCTGTCGGAAAAATTGTGAACAGAGAAATAACCTTCTAGCAGGTTTAACCATTTGTCTAGGGCTTCTACATATATTTGTCCTTCAAATACAGGAATATCAAAATTAACTGTACCTTGAAAGGCAAGGTGCTTCCAAAGTGGTCTCTTGATGAATATGTGCATGTTGCTATCGACAGACGTTGAAGGATGTGGGAAAAATTCTCCATCATTTTGTCCCTCTGTCGCGTGAGAGCTTGCTCAAGCAACATACTTATAGGATCGTCTGCTACATCATTTTTACTTTCTTCCTCCATTGAAGGTTTCTTGGGTGTGAGAGAGAGATTTTCCTCAAGAGAGACAAGCTCGAGACCCAACTTTCTATACTCGGACCTCATCGGGGACATGCACTGAAAAATGATCAAGAGCAGCCTTCTTTAATACCACTGATCTAGATTATTTTCGGCACGAAATGAAAGCGCATATATAATAAAGAAATGCATAGAGATATCACATATATCCAATAATATAACATAAATGTATCATATATGCATCCATAAACACAAATATATAACATAAATGTATCAGAGACTGTAAAAATACATAATGAAAGACTCGGTAGAATGGTGGCATCTTATCTCTGACAAGAGATGTGATGGCTACTCACATTCGCAAGAAGATGATTGTTACAATGAGGCTCTAAGAACCTTTTTAGCATAATAAAAATCCAAAACCCCAACCCTGGAATATGAAAATCCAAAAGGTCTGAGGGCCCCGATGGGGGTAGTTGATACGCCAACTTCCCAGGGGCGTAAATTTTTCATACAATCTCTGTTTGGGGTGCTCGATAGCTCGTTGGAAAGATCTATACGAGGAATACATCATTTATGTGAGAAACATCGAACTTCATTCCATGTTTCTTCATTTTTTCCCAATAAACGTTTTTTAGAGCCTCAAAATGACTCCAGATGTTCAAAACTGCTAAAAATAGTAAATTGCCAAAATTGCCAGAAAATTGTTTTGAGCCAGTTGGAAAAGATGGGTGGCCACTGATATCCACCAGGATCAAGGATAGTACATTGATACTTTGTATCGAATTCAATAAGTTGACTTAGGTAGCAATAAATAACAAGTATCCATTACCATGGATAGATGACCTCTTTGATCAGCTAAGGGGCATGTAGATATTTTCAAAAATTGATCTCAGATATGGATATCACCGATAGATAATTAAAGAAGAATATATCAACAAGACTTCCTTTAAAGCAAGGTACAAACATTATGAGTCCACAGTGGTGCCATTTTGGTTTTCAAATGCACCAGTTGTCTTTGTTTGTTTTATGAATGGAGTTTTCATAAGTTACTTAGATAAGCTTTTCATTGTATTTTTGGATGACAGACTTATTTAATCAAAGAATAAAGAAGAGAATGAGAAACAATTGAGGATGGTGTTACAAGCACTAAGGGAGAATTATATTTATGCAAAGTTGATCAAGTTCTCATTTTACCACTGACAGATTTATTATTTGGGTCATATCATTTTCAAGGAGGGAATGGGTGTGGATCCAGAAAAGATAAAATCCATTGAGGAATGGAAACACCAAGAAATTTCATAGAGGTGAGTTCCTTTATGGTAATTTCATGTTATTACAAAATATTTATTGAAGGCTTCTTAAAAAATGTGCATCCAAACACATCCTTGCAAGATAAAGGTGCACAATTTGAATGGACTCCAGATTGTGCAAGCAATTTTCAATAGCTAAAGAGTTTGTTGACAAGTGCACCAATTTTGATAATTGTTGATCCAGATGAAGACTTAGTTGTGTGCATGGATGCATTCCAGGAAGGGATCGGTGGATTCCTTAGTCATAATGGGCATGTGGTTTGCTACAAATCAAGAAAGTTAAAATATCATGAAAGGATTTATTCTACTCATGACTTAGAATTGGCATCCATAGTGCATGCCTTGGATATGTGGAAATATTATCTCATGGGTAAAATATTTGAGTTGAGAATATACCATAGTGGTCTTAAGTATCAATTTGTATAGCCAATTTTAAATTCCATACAAAGAAGGTGGTTATAATTCCTCAATGAGTATGACTTTGACATAAACCATATAATAGGAAAAGAGAACAAGGTGGTTAATGCACTCATCCAAAGGATGCATGAGATACATGATAAAGTTGTCAGCATTTAAAAATTAAAGTTGTGTGACCAAATTTTGGAAGTTTCCAAATCATATCGGCATTATGTGAACATAAAGACGAATTTAAAGCAAGGTATGTCACAACAAAATTTGGAATATTACGAGCTTAAAGAGGATGGAATCCTCATGTATAAACACAAATTCTATTTGGAAAAGGAAACCCAGGCTACCAGAAGACAATTGTTGCAATCAAAATGAATACTATTGGCCAACTATGAAAAAGAAAGTTGTTGATTTTATTGCTAGATTCCTTGAATGTCAAAAGGTCAAGCCTAAGAACAGACATCTAGCTGGTATTCTACAACCTTTGCCCATTCATGAGTGGAAGTGGGAAGTTGTGACCATGGATTTGATTACTAAGCTACCTAATACTATTAAGAAACATGATTCTATTATGGTAGTGGTGGACAAGGTTACTAAAGTTTCCCATTTTATCCCAGTGAAGTCAACATATAAGGTAGCCAACATTGCTGAAATATACATGCAAGCAATTGCTAATATACATGGTGTACCTAAGAAAATTGTGTCTCGAAGAGATTCCAAGTTCACCTTGAAATTTTGGAAAGGGTTATTCAAAGGATTTGGGACAAATCTAAACTTTATCAGAACATATCACCCGAAGACAGATGGAAAAATAGAGAGAGTAAATCAGGTGATTGAAGATATGATCAGGATGTATGTGATGGCTAAACCATTAAAATGGGAAGACTACCTTCACTTGGTAGAGTTTTCTTAAAACAATGGGTATCGATAATATTTAAAGATGATCCCATTTGAATCAATTTATGATAGAAAGTGCAACACGTTAGTAAGTTGGGACAATCCAGTAGACCATGCAGTAGTTGGGCCAGATCTACTTTGGGAAATGGAAGAGAAAATGGTAAAAATAAGGAAGAAATTAAAGGCTACCCAAGATAGGTAGAAATGTTCTGCAGATAAAGGCATAACCCATAGAGATTTTAAAGTGGGAGACCATGTGTTCTTAAAATTAAAATCCAGATGTAGTTCCCTAAAGTTGAGGAGTTTCTCTAAGTTGGAAGTGCATTAATGTGGGCCATTTGAAATCCTAGAGAGGATTAGTCATGTCACATATGTGCTTACATTGTATGCATCCTTGTGTATTCATAGTGTTTTCCATGTATAATTTCTTAAAAAGTATCTACCTGATGCTAATCATATTATTGATTGGAATGTGATTCAGGTGGATACAGAAGCTGACTTTCAAGTGTGACCGATTTTCACATTGGATCAAAACATCATACATCTCTGGAATTGATCCATGGAGCTGGTAAACATCCAATGGAGCTAGTAAAGCTCCAATGGACCCAGTAGGGTTGTGAGGATGCAAATTGGGATCACAAGGATGATATGCGGGTAGAGTATCTACATCTTTTTGAAGATTTTTGAAATTTTGTATGTAAATGTGTATATGATGCACTAAGGATAATGCATAAATAAGGGGGAGGGGAATCTGATGTCCCTAATTTGAATCCTTTGTAATTGTACATATGCAATCATGATTCATGGTACCAATTGTAAATGTAAATGTACATATAGGTTGGTGAGTCATTGGCACCAAGTTTGGTTTTGTGTGCACCTGAGTAGTGCACAGGGAAATTGTAATCAATGAAAGGGTGTGCACATTTCATAGTGTTGCGTGGACTTGGGTAAGTGCATGGGAATGAATTGGGAGTGCACACTAAGTTGAGTTTTATATATGTGTGTGTGTGTGTGTGTGTGTGGTTGTCTATGTATTGAGGCCAGAGATCCTTTGTGATTACGAGGCTAGAGAGTCGGGACACAAATACTCTAGTGAGCCTATCCTTGTAAAGTTTAATAATACTCAAGTTATTAATTTTATCACATCGTTGTGCACAGACAAATCAGAAAAAAATATATGGGGGGATAAATCCATCGGAAAATGGAACAAGGGGGGACTTAAGTCCTTGGGAATATTTTATTAATATTTCTAGAAACATGTAAGTCATGGATATTGATTTATCCTAAGTTCCCAGGGATGGGAATGAGTCACCAACTAGATAAATCTAATTTTTAAGGTGACAAGTGTCGATTTGAAGTCTTGCAATATATATTGTTGTCCTTAGTGTATTTTGTGGGACAACTCATTCGGGGAAATAACTCATTTTTTAGGATTGATCATTATGTGTTGAAAGAGGTTGGACCATCTGAGAAGGATGGATATTACCTTATCTACATAGAGAATATTTTAAAGTGTTTTATGTATCGTAACTAGATTTTTTCTGTTGAAGAGGTGGGTTGTCAGGCCCACAAGAAATCTCTATGGGTGAGATATTTTTTGTTGAAGAGGTGAGTAGTCAGGCCCGTGAACATTCTCTCTAGGTGAGAGTTTTGTTGGGAATTGTTCCCTAGTGAGTTAGGAATTAGTTGTAGTGCTCAGATACCAACTTTATGGCCTACTGTTGGGAACCCTATAAAGGAAGTGGGGCAGCCATGGGACTATTGATCAGAGAAGGGGCACACTTCCTTGGGTGTAACAAGTGCATGGGAAATGAGGGATTGTAGACTATTTGCAGCAGTTTCACCTTGGACTGAGAAATTCTATTGAGTATCATACCTTAGCCTAGAAATATGAACCCTTTTTCTCTGGTGGAGTTCATCCCCAACTCAGAGGTGACCTGTTGTTGAAATCTTATGAGAAACAGAGTCTAGGGTTGGGAGGAGCATCTGTGTTCTGCGTGCAATTAGTGACTTTTCATAAAATACAAGTTTCTTTATGTGCTTATCTTATTTACTGTGTGCTTATTTATCTATGTTTGATATGGATTTAATACATGTATGTTGTTGCATATAAGTAATTTTTGTTATTTTGTATTATGTTTCTTGCACATGTATGTGTGGTGTCGATAGTCAATATTTGTAGTCATGTGTGAGTATGACAGATGTTATTTTTCTTGTTATGTTAACCTTATGATTTTGGATATGATTCTATGAGATGAGGTTACAATGGTCGTGCACTCAGAGAATACTTTGTGTGCACCAAAGGATGGATTTACTTGTGCACACAAGTAAGTAGTCTGTGCACAATAGGAGGAAAAAATTAGTGTGTGATGTTAGAATGGTTGCACACATAGTAGTGTTTTGTGTTTAGTGTACTTGTGCATAGTTGTTGTGTGTTATTTCAATTGTTATAAGTTGTGTAGCGCAAATCATCTGGTGTTTGAGTGAGTTACTTTAAGTGATAATGTGTAGACTAGTGTTTAGAGTAGAGTTCGTGCAATGCCTTTTTGGAACAACATTGTTCAGTAGTAAGGTGGATAATATTAGAGTATGGTATCAAAAGAATTTTCGCAATGCAGATGTTATAGATTGGTTTCAAAGTGACATAAGTTGTGATTGTGTGCCCTATCCTATATTAGGTGGTTGGGCACGTTATAATTTTGTATGAGAGCTATTGGTTCAACACTAGACTTGTATGAGCCATAGGCCAACACGAAGCACCAGAGCTTCAATTTCAACACTGAGCCTGCATGGGTTGATTTTTTATTTAAGGAAATTTTTTGGAATGATATGTAGTCGAATTTAGAATTATAGTGTGGCCATTGTGTGCATAAAATAAAAATGTGCAAGTGTGCACACTAAATTTTGGACATTGTGGGATGTAGCACCAGAACTGCATAGTAAATAATTGTTCATGGGTTTGTGCACTAAAAGACTAGGGTTGTGTGGTGTATGCACAAGACTTATATGAAGTGTATATGTCAATTATTAAGATCGTGCATTGATACATGTTGAATTCCAATACACACACGATATTCAGAAGGAAGGATTCCAACAAAATGGTGCAGAGTTTTCATGAATTCACCTAACAAATCTTGTTTCCTGCACATTTTGCAGAAATATAAATCATTAGAGTAGGATATAATCAACACATAAAGTCAAGAAGCATGGAAGAAGCACAAAAAGATTTAATCAATGATGATGAACTTGGGGATATGTATGTTGGTTTGGGTGTTGATGGTACATAATCCAAGGAGGAGTGCATTAACTTGGTAAAAATAATAAAGGGATGGGATTGAAAAAATATGTCCATATATATAAAGTTGATAATCAAAGGCTCATGAAATACAATGAGCATCAAGATGACTTCAATTTCCAATAGATGCAAATCTTGGATAGAATAGAAAATAAAATGGATAAGGAAACAGAGACAAGTAGGTCAAGAAGTCCCAGGTCTCATGATGACAAAATAAGAGAAGCAAGAAGTGTTTATAGGCATCATCACCACTCACCAAAGCATTCATTTAGAAAATCACGTAGTAGCTCAAGTCCATCTCTTGGCATAAAGGATACGAGAAGGATCGGGGTGGATTAGCTACAGGGAGAAATGAATAAGATCAAGCCTCCTACCTTTAACAATGAGAAAAATAAGGATGAAGATGTAGAAATATGACTTTTGGGTATGAGGAAGTACTTCGAGCTGCATAATTATTCTGTGTAGGAAGAATGGATAATTTCCATCTACCAGTTAAAAGTAAAAGCATCAATGTGGTGGGATCAGTTTGTGAAAGTGAAAAACATTGATGAGAGGAAGGTTACTTGGAGGTATTTCAAGAGGTGTTTTCAAAATAAATACTTAACCAAGTGATACCATGACAAGAAAATGAAGGATTTCTTCAAACTCAGTCTTGGGAGTATGACGATAGATGAGTATGAAAGAATACTTTTAGAGCTACTGAAATATGTCATATTCATCAAGGATGATCAAGTTAAAATTCATGGGTATCTAATTGGGGTGCCCTCGTTTATCAGTGAAACGATAAATTATGATGACACTAATACACTGGAGAAATCCATAAGGCGTGCTAAATGTATTTATGATTAGTAAAGGGGAATATTGACTTTCCAAAAGGCTTGGGAAGGCAAGATGAAAAGAAAGATGCAATGGAGGAATAAGGGGGATAAGCCACCATTTTTCAGAGATACTTCGCAAGGACATCCAATTCTCAAGGAGCCCATAATGATAGAGATATTAGGGAAAAGTACATGGAAACAAATTATTCAATGTTTAGGTTTGTTGATGATTACAACTGCGTGAGACATTCTCTAGGACACAAACCTGAGAGAGATCCCCTGAGATGGGTTTGTGGTTCCTATCTGAGACAGATCTGGAATGTAGAGATGGCCTCCTCCTTATATATATTTGAGAAGAACTGCAAATGATTCTCCTATGTAACGCAGTGATAAAGAAGATCTACAGAGTTGGGTGTGCTTGTGGTTGAGAACAAGGTGAATGTGTGAAATCCCAAAGTGTTGGGTGCATTGTCATGAGACAAAAATGAATATTATGCATTAGCCTCCTTTGAGCAGAGAGTTGATGAGAAACTCCAGATGAATCTCCTATGTAATGTAGTGGTAAAGAATATTTGTTGAGTGGATGTTCCTATGGATGACCAAAGGTGAACATGATCCTAGTGGCTGACTAATAGTGAAGAAGAGGTTATTTTATGTAATGTAGTGAGCCATAGATATGAACATCCCTATGGATGTGCCCCTAGTGGTTGAGCACTAGTGGGTGTATGAGATCCCTTTCTATATTGTTCAAGAGTCAGACCTGCCTGTAACCTTAATTGTAATGTAAAGGGTATAGTTCGGCCCCACCTTAATATAAAAGATAAATAATGTAAAAGATAATTAATATAAAAACATAATAATTAATATGGTAATTATTAATTATATTTGTAATTATTGAGATAGTCCCTATTATGCCAAAAGACACATCATTTGATGTGACAAGTATTATATAAATAAAGGTGAATCCTCATTAAGGAAACACACTTATCATTGTGTCATCTCATTATTTCAGAAGTTGTGATCTGAAATTATGAGAATTGCAACACCCTCTTGTGTCATAGGTTTGGTGATGGTGTGGGAGGTCTTTCTCTTGAGGAATATAGCAAAGGATTGGTTGGGTTTTATTCCCTTGTTAAGAAGGGTTTCCCAAGATACTTCTTGTGTTCTTGTGCATGGTTATTCTTCTTGTTATCTTGGTTTTATGCAGTATTTATGGTTCAAGTTATAGTAAAACAAAAAGTTTAAAGAAGATACATGATCCATAACTCATTCAAAATATGAAATGGTATCAGAGAAGGCTTGAAGAAGACTATTGCACATTAAAATTGAAGGTAAACCTTACTGTAGAAGTGAATAGAAAGAGGTTTGAACCATTCTTAATTCCATGTGGTAAATGATAAAGAGACCGAAGAAAAAGGATAAACCCCTCAAAGAGGTCAGAATCTCCACTTAAATTATGTGGTGAGGTATTGAGGTTCTTGAAGAAAAAATGTAGCTTGGAGAAGCCCCTCTAGATTGTTGTAGAAGAGTCCTAATAGTAGAAATGTAACAATACTTAACCTCGGACCAAATCAATTGCAGAAGAGAAGGTTGAGGCTTGATTGAAGCCCTAAAAGGGTTGGCCGCAGACCTCTAAGACAGTCGCAAGCCTGCAGGGAAATTTCTAACTTGTCGTAGACTAGAAGAAAACGGTCAGACCCCTTCTGAATTTTTTTTGGTAAAGGAAAAAGGGTAGGAGCCTAGGAGAAGGGTGGAAACCCCTATCTAAAGGTTTTTGGGTGAAGGAATAAGGCTCAGAGGCTAGGAGAAGGGTCGGACCCCTAAAATCTACCACATAAATGCTCTAACAACAGATCTGTAATACTAATACCCTAGTCAACTAACACTCTAAAGGTTGTCTCACTAACAAAGTAGGCCTAGAAGGAGAGGGTGGAACTCTTGTTGATTTTTTGTGGTAAAAATAAAATGTTCAAACCCTGAAACAAATCCTGAATATGACCACAGTCTTGAGAGAAATATTAGCCACATATCTATGCCAAGTCTAATTTCTGAAGCTGGAAAAAGGTAAAAGTTGTATCAGTTTTGAAGCAGTCTTGACGGTGGTTTTCTTAGAGAGGAAGGTTGCATTTAAGGCCTATATTAAGGATGATTTTTGGATAGTATTAGGGCCATTACCCTTTTCTAAATAAGCATACTATAAATCTAATCTCAAACCCTCCTTGTTCCATACTCAAGTGGCATTACGGGAATTTGAAGCCGAAAATTTTAAAATTGTTGGAGATTGATATTTTGAGGCAATCCTTGGTTGACAAGTTCATCCATAAAAATTATTATCCTTGGATTTTATTATTGTTGTCTCAAGCATGAATAAAATGAAAAATTTCTGAGTTATATCTATGCTATCCTATTGCTCCAGTTTTCCATCCTTGATGTCATTTATTGATGCAAGTGTTTAATAATGGTGTTGGTTTATATTCCAACAAACATAAAAGGATTGTGATGGCTTGCCTAAGTGCACTGAAGATATTGGTGAGAATAATGGACTAGATCCAAAATACAACAATAGTGATTGTTTGAAGTGCTTGGTATTAAATATTTGTGCTAGCAACTCAAGGGTATTTCAGACAATCAAGACATTGGTTGACAGCAAGGAGGTTCTTATTATTCATTGTGTCGCCTACAAACAACAATAAATCCTTGATTATAATCTTGAGCTACAAGTTTGATGCAGAGACTTGTATAGTACAAGGAGCCTACAAGGAAAACAAACAATAAATGTCATTGATCATCATGACATTGACAAACAAGCATAACCTTCACTAGTGTACACTCTCGAGTATGCACTTCTATATATATATTATTTGAATCATTAACATAAGGGTGTTGAGGAAAAGATATGAAATGATCTTACTCAAGCATTTTCAGATTCTGTTTGGCTAGATAAAAATAGAGAGGAATCTCACCCTATGTTTATAGCCAACAAAATAACATCCTAAATCACAAGTATTAATTACAAGTGCTTAGGCTAGTCTTTTATCAATAAAAAGCTTGTTGGAAATTTACTTTTTATGTAATTTTATGAGTATAATAGTTGCTGAAATAAATGTAAAGACAAAAGTAAAGACACCAAGATGATAATCAAGACATATGAGACATAAATAAATCCTTTATTTCATTCCAATTCACCAAAGAGTCATTCTTTTACAAAATTTCATGCACAAATTTAGGACCCAAGTCAAACTTAGACATCCCTGATGGAACATACAAAAGGACCTCTGACAAAAAATAAAAAAAATGAACTCTAAAAGTTGGACCAGCTTGCCATAGATTGTTTCCCACTCGATTATGCACAATAGCCTTTGTCAGTCATGAAAACTAATTCACAAACAGACAAGTCGACACAGACTATCAAAGATAGATCAACACCTCTAAAAAACAAGTGTTTGAATGATGTAATTCATCCCTGAATCTTGTTGTCTATAATAAGACCCTGCTATTATAAAAATAACTAGTCTTGTGATAAATTAAGGAATGAATGAAAATTGAACTATCTCAGCATAAACTCAAAGAGAAAACCTTAGTATGCTTCTCCTTCTATCCTCTCCCTTTTCCTCCCTTTTCTTCTGCCTTTAAACAAATTAGAATTAGTTGAAGTAGTTGAACCAACTCATTAGTTAATTTAATTAAAAGACTCAACCAACTTTTAGTTAAGGGGAAAAGTAATAATCATAATAAGGGTTATAAATAAATAATAACTAGTAGGTGGGACCTCTTGTGACTCCCTTTAGCTCTTTAACAATCATAACATACTAGTTAATTAAGCAAAACACACTTCCTTGTGACTCCCTTTAGCTCTTTAACAATCATAACATACTAGTTAATTAAGCAAAACACACTTCCTTGTGACTCCCATCATCATATTAACATTTGACAATTTATCTCAATAATATTTGTATTTATTTCCAAAATGTATTACCAACATATCCAAAAGAATGCCATATGAAAATCTGAAGTCAAATGTCATCAACAATAAAAAAAAAAAACTTAAAATCCATATTTTCCATTCTATGAGGCTATTTTTCCATTGTTGATGCTATCATCATTTAGTCTTTCCGAACCTACCTTAGGCTGTGTGGAATATTTAAGCCTCATCTCTCTAATCAGATGTGATCAATCATCCTTCCAATGCATGTGGGAGGACACAGCTTTATCAGAATTATTTGAAGATGTAGAAGGGGTAGTAGCAACTTTCTCTTTGACAGGAGTATAGTAAGCCTTAGTTTTCACCTCTTATTTGAATACCTCATTATTACATGCATAATTTATTAGCAAATGGTTCCTTTAATATCCATACATGAAAATTCTTCAAAAATATGAAATAGATTTTTGCTCAGCAACATATCAGACTCATGCAATCCAATCCATTATATTGTTTAATTGTTGTCAATGAGCAGGTGTGAACAAAATGGTTATGGGATATGCGAGGGGTTTGTATTGAGAGAAACATGATATAATGAGGGGGAAAAGAACACGGTTACTTCTCAAATATAACAAACAATCAACTGTAATGAAAACCAAAGAAAACATCATTGTAATCTAACCAAGACGTTGCTACTTCCATTTGCTTCAACACATAATTTTTCTTGACTGTAATCAATTTTAGAAATAGGAGTGAAAAATGAATGTGGGAAGGTGATGGGGTTGTAATTAGCGAAAAGCGAAATAATGTTGGGGAATGAGAATAGGTATTGTTCATAAAATGAATTAAGTAATCCATATAACCATCTGAAAAAAGAAATACACCAACCAAATGGCCATTGTGACCCAATAACAACTATTGTGTATCAACTAGTTCATTGTTCATAATCAAATATCTAACACAGTGCCATCAACAAGACAATATGTATTCTACAACAATCTGTAAGGGATCCTTGTTCCTCTCATTTATTCATTTGATATTTTAAAACAATTTCCAAATGCATAACCAATCATTTATTTCTACTATGTTCAACATCAAAATCAACTAGTGCTCACACATTATTTCAATCATCAAACACGACTCCAGGTCGTGCTTAATTCTGTCCTTTAATACATTAATAATAAAATTACAATGAGGTTATATTGTCATAGCACCCATTCCTACATGATATTCATTAACTGTATATAGTGGAAAGTCAACACAATGACCCATGTTAAAAGTGAAAAGACCTTGTCTTTCCATTTAGACACCCAACAACAATCGACACTTCAACCTATGTTATGTTGTGGAATACACAACCATTCGAGAAAACACAATGGTATTTTTGTGACTGTACAAGTCAAGTTTTCCTTGAATCTAAACATTCAAAAAGTTGGGCTATCCATCCAACACAACGAGGCAGCAATAGCATTCCCAATCTCATAACACTAGTCGATCAAAATGAAACAAGGCCATGTTAAAAAACCGTGGCTTTCTCTAATGGCGCAATAAAATAATATCGATAACAAGTACAATGGATAACCATGACATAATTACTATGATGAAACATTCCCATTTGAAAATTTTAAACACACAGTCACAGTATTATTAACTCAACCTATCATGTCAAGCTATAAATACAATACAAAGAGTCAGCAACAATATTGATCAAACTAATCAAACTGCAACCAAACCATACTGTGTAAAAACTTGTGCCCATCCTTGATGATGAAATCAAATAACCATAAAACATACAGTGGATGGAGTTTTCCATAATCGTCCCAGTTTCAATAACCATTTGGCCAAAAAACACATAGTTACAGTGATCATTTACTCATGGTGTAGGAACACCACACATACAAATGCATCACGTGTGAAGCATCATTAAACAATTGTAAATAGTGTTGAGTTAACATCCCGATAAATTCAATGAAAAATATAGTGAATGTGTATCAACCTCAATTGTCAATCAACCAATTTCAATGTTGAGCCTATTACTTGGACTGTCATAATAATCAACAACCTAACCTAACATGTTGTAGGAATGCCATACATACCTACGCATCGTGCACAATGTTGTGCCTTAATCCATTAAAACCAACGATGGGTTATCAATTAAAAATCAAAAGGACAACATATGTGTAACAAATCATCCAATTAAACATGTTGAGCTTATAAATTAAATAAAATGCAGTGACTAGATATTAAAATTGACACCATTGTCACATAATCAACTAGGCGAGCCGATAATCAACTATGTCAACAATACATAGAAATCAATAATAACCAATAGTAAAACCGATAGGCCACGAAGGCATTCTCTATAAACCCTCAGACTTGAGGATTTAAGGGTTTTATCTATGTCCAATAAAGGGAGACTAGAGTTGACTCTTCTCAATGGTGAAAACCTCCGAGACCAATGGTGGACATACAGACAACACCACAATTCATTTCATGGACAAGGTGACAAATCCCGTGACAAGAGAAGTTATGAACAAAGGAGAAAGGCTCCATTTGGGTTAGATAATGATACTTACCATATGCAAGGTATAACCCTCATGTCTCTCCAAAAACAATGTTGAGGTGAAAACAGGGCTGATAAGAAGAAATATAACCCACTGCGTAACCATTAGTAGCACAAACAACCCAGTGCCTAAGTGAAGGATGTGTAGTGAAACAAAGCGCTTCCAACCATTAAACCCCATAAAATCCAAAGACTGGGTATGGTGGCACGAAAGCGTGAAGACAACCAGCTAGTCAAGACCAACGAAACCCTTCAACTAAAACCAATGAGGATGACAGAGATCCTTTATGGTTGCTAATGCTCAAAACAACCAATAACACTATGAATTCAAACATTATTGCAGAGAAATCCATAAACGATTTACACCAAAGAAAATCATAATCTCACATAGTTGCCATACTTAAGCACAACCCATACATTTCAGGCAATACCTATTTAATAATTAGAGTAGACTCATAGATGGAAAAAAAGAAAACATACCTATATTCAAAAATACCTTAAAAATGTGAGTTGGTCGAGTGGTTCACCCTCTACTTGAAAGTTGGATCCAACCACAACAAAACCCATTTGAACAATAGCCCAACTAGGGTGGCAGAGAGTGGGAGGAGTAGGAGTGACGTGCATTAAATGCACTTCACCTCCACACTTACATTCATTCAATTTATTAATATGCGCCATCCACTACTCCAACAAATCATCCAATTGAACCATACATTGAAACCAACAACTCTTAATTTCCAAGAGCGCCACCCACATCACATATTACCATTTCCATCTATACAGTAATGCATGTCAACTATGTCTCCATGTAACTTCAATAAATTGCATGGCTATCATATGTTAGATAGGATTACCATGATACTTTTAATGCATATAGTGTAGCATGTTAGCATAGAATAGTTTCTTCCTTTTGCATTTTTGTTCACATTTCTTAATCTCTTTTAATTTCCATTTATTTGTTGTTACTAACATTTATCTATTGCAGGTGTCATAAGTAATGGATCCAAGAATAAACAACAATGGTAACCATTAACAACATAGGCCGTTGTAACATAAAACTTGATCCTGGAGCAACAAAAGTGACACAGACCCCCAACCCCCTGGTCGTGATCGGCACAGGATCTTTGAAAATTCTCCTCGAGCCGAAGAAACTCCCTCGGATCCCTATTGGAACATCATGAATCTGATCCACAGGTCCTTCATGAAAACTTGCCATGCACAATTTAACACCAGGTGTGAGCCTTACATCTCCATGTGACCACAACTGGGCCTTAGCGCAAGTGTCTTTCGCAACTCGCGAGTTCATGAGTCGATGACCCTCGACTCCTCTTTCTCCAAACCTCTGATACCTGAGATGTGATACGGATATGGCTCCCTCCTCACTAGCACTTGATACATATAACCGTAGCCTAGGCTAAACACTAGCACTACCCACAACTCATGATTTCGTGAGTTGGAGTGTTGATCCATCGTGCTCCTTTGCGAATCCCGAAAATGCAATAAGTCAACAATGGGTTGACTCCTTCCCAGGTGACGTGTGTCCACCACCTGTCACCTGCTTCCACCTTTCTCGGGGTGCTTGTTGTTACACCACCTGTCAACCACGCAACCCCCACCTAACAGATGTGTCATGTGTTCGTACGAGCCCTCGACGCTCGACACTTCGCGACTTTGTAGTCGAAAAGAAATTCTTTCAACTCCCGAACCCCCGATACGCGATACCCCGCGGAGGTTTTGATCCAACGGTTCTCTTGTGGCTTGGATCCAATGGTCTGGATCTCCTTCCCTACTCCTCACAACTTGGAACTTCGTGAAACCAAAAATTTGGTCTACCCTCCAAACTCACGAACCACGAATTCACGAAATGATCCAATGATGTGGGTTGAAACAAGATCAATGAATCATATTGACCCTCGAATCTTGGGTGATGGGTTCATCCAACTCCTAACCGCCTTACATATCCAATGGATCCTATGGTCCTCACGATTTCGCGAGCTCTCCACAGATAATTTTGACCGCCCGATTTACTTCTCAATGACTTCTGCCCAACAACTGAGTGTTCTCCCTCCTTAACTTAATTTCTATGCAACGGTTTTGATCTTCGTCTCCCTTTGAACACTTCAAAGGTGATATCCCTCCTAATCTTTCACTTGCAAACTCAAGCCTCCAAAAAGGAATCCTGCTCGCACTCCTTGCAGAAAACTTTCAATTAACCTCTCGTTATCTGAGTCGTCAACCCTGTGCACTTTTTTCAACAGTAGTCCTTCAACCTTCACCTTAGTTGATAAATTTTAAGGCCTCAACCATCCTACGCACACCTTACACATCTCTATGCTTCTCCTACACTTATGCTAATATCAGAACAATGATATCTCTCATGATATTTCTAAGATAAAACTCAGAGCCATGTCTACGCACACCTTGCGGACGTTCACTTCACTCCTTGCAGGAACTCTCAGAAAGAGAAACAATTGAAACTCATTCTTCTTATCTCTTAGACTTCATACATTCAACATGAAATCATACACATAATACAGTATTGAAATAACTGCATAAAAGAGAAACAAAACAACTGTAAACATACCATTTAACTAATGTAAATAACAAGCATCATAACACCATAGAAATTGAGTCAAAGTTTCATATATTAACTCAAGTGCTCTTGTACATGGGTTATTTTCTACAACTCTCTACTAAAAATCTACATCTTATCAAATATGAATGATGATAATGTTCCCTACAATGATACAAGGGTGAGGGTGTCTATATCCATTTTCCCTCCTATGCTTCTAAACTGTCTAATATAACATTCATATCTACCTACTTTACATTAACAGACTTAAATGCCTATTACATCTGACAGATGAGAGTAATTTGTCCAGATCTGTTCATATCTCCAAGACATAAATGTAAGTACACTTCTCCTAGCTATTACATTAATGCTTCAGATTTCAAAGTTCAAAACATTTTCATAAAAATGTGCCCTTTTTTCATCTGCGCATCCAGCTATTCCTTTGGCTAGGCATGTGTTTTGGCGTTGTATGATGCTCCTGCATCATACTCCCTTGCTTGAAAATTTTCATGAATTGATGTTCATGAGCTCTTGCACGGTCTGTCCATGCTTTTGAATTTCTGCTTCATCCTCCCAACTGACATCTTCAACTGGATGTCCCTTCCACTTGACCAAGTATTCAAAATACTCATTTCTCCTGGTATTCCTACTAATCCTCTTGTCAATTATTCTTTCCATCTATGGATTTTCAGCTACAGGCATTTGTTTGGTCCATTGAATTTATTTCTGCTCCTCCTTTGCTCTTTCTTCTTTAGATCTGTAAGGGTACAAATACGCAATGTTGAATATCGATGAGATTCCGACCCCATCGGGTAATTCAATCTCATATGCATTTGCCCCAAATTTCCTTATGACTTTGCATGGTCCAATCTTTTTCATATTTAGTTTGTTATATGTTCCCCTTGGGAACTTCTCCTTCCTCATATGTGCAAGAATCAGATCACCAACTTCAAATTGAAGTTCTTGCCTATGTTGATCTGCTCTCTGCTTGTATTCTTGACTTGAACTTTGCAATCACTCCTTAATTTGGATGTGAAGCTCTTTCATTCCTTCTGCAAAGTCCTCTGCACTAGCACTTTTTAATTCATCTTGTTCTGCATCTTTAAACTCATAAACTCCCCTTAGTTTCATTCTATATACAACTTGGAATGGACTCTACTCTGTTCTTCTATTGAGTGAATCATTGTAACTGAATTTCACCTGTGGCAGAATGTGATCCCACTGAATGTGGTGTTCAATCACTAAGATTCTCAACAAATCTCCCAAGCTCATGTTTACGACCTCTGTCTGTCCATACATTTGAGGATGATACGTTGAGCTAAAAGAAAAAATTGTCCCCAACTTCTTCCATAAGTTCCTCTAGAAATGTCTCACGAACTTGGTATCTTGATGAGAAATGATACTCTTTGGCAAGCCGTGAAGTCTAACAACTATCTTGAAAAACAGGTTCACAATATGAGTTGTGTCGTTGGTTTTCTGGCATGGTATGAAATGTTCCATCTTTGAAAATCTGTCGACTACCACAAAGATCAAATCACATCCTCTTTGTGTCCTTGGTAGTCCCAATATGAAATCCATGCTCATTGTGTCCCAGGGCCTTTTAGGAATGGGTAACGGTTGGTATAACCTTGTGTTCTTCCTTTTTCCTTTCATGTGCTAGAAAATTCTACATCTATCCATAAATTTCTTAACATCTATTCTCATCACTGGACAATAATATGAGCTATTCAACTTTGAGAACGTCTTGTCATGACCGAAGTTTCCAACCAATCCTCCACTGTTTTTTTCCTTCAGTAGATTCTCCCTCATGGAGCATTTCAAAATACATAGTTGATTGCCCATGAATACTAATCCATCTTGGATCATATACTCAGTCCATTGGTTTCTATCTCTGAGAATTGGATTCTCATATGCCTCATATGCTTCTTTAAAATATGGTTCATCCCTGTACATTTCTTTGAGGTTATCAAAACCCAAAGTCTTGACTCTGAATTCCTACATAAGCAAACATCTTCTGCTCAAAGCATCAACAACTTTGTTAGCAGTTCCAGAAATATGCTTAATCAAAAAAGTAAAATTATGCATGAATTCAGCCCATTTAGCATGTTTTTGGTTCAACTTCTCCTATCGAATCATGAATTGCAAAGAGTGATTATCGTTGTACAAAAAAAAATCCTTGGGAACCAAATAGTGTCTTCATTTCTTCAGCGCTTGTATGACCGCATAGAATTCCTTGTCATATGTGGATTACTTAATCTTCACTTCATTCAGTTTTTCAATGAAATATGCAATCGACCTATCATCTTGGCTTAAGACCACTCCAATTTCAAATCCACTTGCGTCACACCTGACCTGGAATGTCTTGTTAAAATCTGGAAAAACCAGAATTGGTTGCTCAATGATCTTCTTCTTCAACAACTTGAAACTCTTCTCTGCTTCCTCCGTCCAGTGAAAAGATTTGTCTTTTCTTCACTGTATCCATCATTGGTGTGTTAATTCCACTGAATTTTCGGATGAATTTCCTATATAAGCTAACCAAACCATGGAAGCTTCGAACTTCAAACATCCTCTTCGGTGATGGCCAATTGTTAATCGCCTCTATCTTTTCCGGATCCATATTCAACTCATTTGCAGATATAACAAAACCCAAATAAATGATTTATGTCCTCATAAATGATGATTTCTTCATATTGATCAGAAATTTCTCTTACTGTAATCTCCTCATTACTATAGCTAAATGCTTTAAGTGTTCTTCTTCTGTCCTGCTGAAAATTAATATATCGTCAAGATATACAATAACGAATTTCCCAATGAAATCCTTAAAGACTTCATTCATCAACCTCATGAAAGTATTGGGCGCATTCGTTAAGACAAATGGCATGACAATCCATTCATATAGCCCTTAATTTGTCTTGAATGTTGTTTTCCATTGATCACCTTCTCTCATTCTAATCTGATGATATCCGCTTTTCAAATCAATCTTTGAAAAAAACTTTTCTCCACTCAAGAAATCCATCAAGTCGTCCATCCTTGGCAATGGAAATCTATATTTGATGGTAATCTTATTGATTTCCCTTGAGTCTGTACACATTCTCCAACCTCCATCTTTCTTTGGGCTGAGCACTGTCGGAACAACACATGGACTCAAGCTCTCCCGAATCAATCCTTTGTCCCTTAAGTCTTGGACCTGTCTCTTAACTTCTTCATTTTCCTACAACATCAATCTGTATGTTGATTTTTTCAGTAAACTGGCCCCAGGTATAAGATAAATATGATGGCTTATACTCCTGATAGGTGGAAACGAACAAGGTAGTTTGTCCGCTACTATATCAACAAATTCTTCCAGCAACTCTTGAATTTATTTTGGTAGATCATCTATTCTCATACTGGTCAAAACAATTTTGGGCTTCCTGACCACAATAAATTGTGTGTCCTCCTTCTTCTTGACCTCATCAAGAAGTTCCTTCCCACTCATGAGAAGGACAGTGTTTCTCATCTCTGTTTTCACCTCTTGGTTATTAATCGACAGTAACATGTGCATCCTACAATTTTTCTCCAGGGTATACGTTTTCTTTCTCCCATCATGAACCATGTTTCTATCATATTTCCATGGTCTACCCAACAATAGATGACAAATATCCATGGGAATGACATCACATAATATTTCATCTTTATATCCTCCTATTTTAAATTCGACTAAACATTGTGTAGTGGCATTTACCTGATGTCCTTTTTGTAGCCACGAAACTCTGTATGGGCTTGGATGTACAACAATATCTAGCTCCAACTTTTCTACCATCTCTATAGATATGAGATTATCTGTGCTACCGCTGTCCACTATGACTTTTCATACTCTATCCTTAGTTTTGCAAGCAGTCCTAAACAAATTGTTTCTTTGGGCCGAGTTCTCTGGTTCCTTCTCTGGTTACAAGAGAACTTTCCTCATCATTAAGGATCTTCCGCCCTCATCATCTTCTGCCTCAACATTTCATCCTTGAGATTTGGCAATGTGATTTTCACCACCTTCTTTCTTCTTATCTGGACACTAATAGGATTTATGTCCGATTTTTCCACAAACAAAGCATTTCACTTCACCTCCTCTACCTCTTCCTCTTCCTCTAGCTCGAGGAAAATTATTTCTATCATCATACTGCCTTCTCTATGAGCTTCCTCCCCTCTGAAGTTGAGTTTGAGGTTTCTTATCCTCTTCCTTAGGTTTCTGAGTTCTGTCCTGGGCAATTGTCTTGCCTCTTCTTTGAATTCTGCCTCGGCCTCTTTGACCTTTCTTTTAGCTCAGATTCTCTTTAGATTTCAGATCCATCTGATAAGCATATTCTATAGTCTGAATGGTCATCATGCTCATCTCATCTTGGATGACATATCGTAGACCATTCATGTACCTGGAAACTTTTTTATCATCGCTTTCCCGATGACCTTCTCTGATGTTTATCCTGTAGAATTCTTCAGTGTATTCTTTCACTAACATCAGCTTCTATCTCAAATTATGCATCCTTTGAAACAAAGTGATTTGATAATCCCTGGGTATAAACTTGGCTTTCATCTTTGCAACCATTCTATCCCAGTTTTTTATTTTATGCTTTCCCTTGCAACATCTATCAGCCTGCAGTTCATCCCACCATAGTGTTGCATGTCCTTTAAGTCTAGAAATGGCATGTTTGACTTTCTTGTCTTCATTGACATTCTCGTAGTCGAAGTATTTGTCTAGAGCTCTAATCTAGTCAAGAATCTCTTCAACATCCAAGCTGCCTTCGTACACTGGAATGTCCATTTTTTCCCTAGCACCTATCCTTGCAACAACCCTGAATAGGCTTTCTTTTGCAGCATCTTTGATTGTAACTTATTCTCCTTCATTTCCATCTTCATTTTCACTTTCATCTTCACTAATATCCCCAACATCAATTGTGTCCCTCTGTGTTGTCTCCATAGCATCAAGCCTAGCATGTAATTCACGCATTTCTCTTTCCACTGCTGGATTAGGTATTTGCATGTCTCTTCTTCTTAGCGACATGGCTGTAAAATTTTCTCCCTTCTCTTTGCTACAAAAAGAAAAGAATTTGAACCGAATCTGATACCAAAATGATGCAGACCCCCGACCATATGGCCGTGATCTGCATAGGATAGTTCTAAATTCTCCTCGAGCCAAAGCGGCTCCCTCAGATCCGTATTGGAACCTCATGAATCCGATCCACATGTCCTTCATGAAAACCTGCCCTGCGCAATTTAACACCAGGCTCGAGCCTTACATCTCCATGCGACCACAACCGGGCCTTAGCGCAAGCTCCTTTCACAATTCACGAGTTTGTGAGTCGATGACCCTCAACTCCTCTTTCTCCAAATCTCCGATACCCGAGATATGATATGGGTATGACTCCCTCCTCACTAGTGCCTACTACATATAACCGTAGGCTAGGCTAAACACTAGCACTACCCGCAACTCGTGATTTTGTGAGTTGGGGCATTGAGCCCTTGTGCTCCTCCTTTGTGAATCCCTGAAATGTGATAAGTCAATAATGGGTTGACTCCTTCCCAAGATATGTGTGTCCACCACCTGTCACCTGATTCCACCTTTCTCTGGAAACATTTTGTTACGCCAACTATCAACCACGCGGCCCCCACCTAACGGATGTGCCACGTGTTTGTACGAGCCCTCGGTGCTCGACACTTCGCGACTTCGTAGTCGAAAAGAAATTCTTTCAACTCCCAAACCCTCGATACACGATATCCCACAAAGGTTCTGATCCAACGGTTCTCCCATGGCTTGGATCCAATGGTATGGATCTCCTTTCCTACTCCACACAACTTGGAACTTCGTGAAACCAAGAATTTGGTCTGCCCTCCAAACTCACGAACCCCGAATTTGCGAAATGATCTAACGACGTGGGTTGAAAGGAGATCAATGACTCATATTGACCCTTGAATCATGGGTGATGGGTGATCTGAAAATAGGGGGCTGACTTGTTTTGCTATGCAAGCACCCTCTACTCCATTAAAATAAACTTTTCAGTACCTTGCTCAATGTCTTAGTTATGCAGGAGGTTTTATGTGTCAAGTTCATGCTTCTTTTAAATGTTTATGTGTGAGGTATTTAAAAAGTTAAATATTTGTTTTAAACAAATACACAATAAACATAAATTGTAGCAAATAAACCAAAAAACTCACAACAATAACAAGATGATAAAGGAGTTCAACCCCAACTGGGCTACATCTCCTTGAGCCTCCATCAATGGACTAGGCTCTTTGAGATTAGTTTTTAAAATATTCTTTTACAAGATGCTTCTCAACTCCAATGTATTTACTGACTGTACCATTGGGTTCATAATACATAAAAACCCCAAAAATGACTAATAGAACTCTGAAAATGAATCATGGCTCATTCGGGCATGACCTCTTCTACATGTGGCCTTGAGCTTCCCTGAGCTTCCTTGTCGAAACAACACCTGTAAAATTCCTCAAGTGCCTTTGAAACCTATCCCAATGTGTTCAGAGAATAACAATTAGCCAAAAATGACTATTCAGTCACAAAAAAGAGACTTGGGCTCATCTGAGCATGGCCTCCATCAATGGGGGCCCTAAGCTCCCTGGAGCTCCTTGAAAATTCAATGGTGTAAAACCTGCAATACAAGTCTCCAGATGCCTTTGAAAATAGTGCCAATGGATTCTGAACATCCAAAAACCCCTAGCTGGGCTCTTTCGGCACCTCATTTGGCCAAAAAATGAAGAAGTTAGGCCTCCTGCCATTTTCCTCCTTCAAGCTTGTTGTCTCTGGTTCGCCAAAACGCACCTCTATGTGTCCAACCTAGCCTCTGCACGTTTTTCCATGCTTAAACCCAGCACCACACACATAATCGCAAAATGTGCACAACTGTAGAACTGTTAGGGAACCTAGCCCCCTAATTGCATAAGCATTGGGCGCATGGGCCATGTGACCACGTCTCTGGCACACAAAAGGGCTACGTTTCAAGAATGAACGTAGGTTTGACAAGTGGTGGGAACATTGGTTGACAAGTGTCCAGGAGAATATAGTTGTGCCACGTATCGATTGTGTGGTTGTGGTCATTTAAAACTCCCACGAAAATACTTTTCAATGGTCGCATGGGAGGAGCATACAAAACCGTGGGTTGGGGCTAAGCCCCAACCCAGACCCGAGCCCAAAACACAAAACATATTAAATTTAAATATATGTGCAATCACATAGTTAATAAGAATCATTATTTGGTGTGTTGGTAGGGCATCTATTTCCAAGACGTTCCATGTGCATGGAGGTCGCGAGGTCGAGTCCCGTGGACTCACCCATAATTTTTACCATAAACCAAATATAGTGTAACTTAAATAATTGTAAAACTATATGGTGTTAAGAAACACTATGGTTCTGCGTTGGTTGGTGGCCTTTGCTAAAGCTTTGCATCCATGGGATAGGTCTAGGGTTTGAACCCCACAGACTCCATTAAAATTTTAAATACCTTAACCTATAATAGGGTGCCACGTGGCAGCCCATGCCTTGGCCACATGGCACCAAACCATTTGCAAAAAATATGCCACGTGTCACAATATCATTTGTAAAAAATCTACCAAATCAAAACTTTCCATGTCATCATATTCCAACTCAGCATTGACACATCATCTGCCACGTGTGATTCCTACACCTCCCATGTCATCATGTACAAACTGTATAGTCAGCGTTTTCTTTGTCTGTTTGGAAAATCGAACAGATCACGATATCTCACTCATCCGATGTATGTTTGACCCCGTTTGAAGTGCGTTGGGTTCGTAACGATGAGGGCTACGCACCTGTTCGTTTTGAGGTAATTCCAAACACTTTCATTTTTTGGGCTAAATTTTGACCCATGGTCCAGATTATGATCACACCTTCCCACTGAAAGGATTTTGGACCCACAAAAGATGATGATTATCTATCTGAGCTTCAATAATCTTCTACTTCCAAGTTCTATCAACTGATTCTACTTGAAAATTCTTTTTGATAATCACCTAGATACCTTGACATTCCTTGCACTGCAACTGGCTATGTCCCTCAACCACTGGACTTTGTTTGCTGCTGACCCACTGTTCTCCTTTTGCTTGGAAGACTAACAACCTTCCCACTGAGAATCAAGTCCCTCTTGTGAACTCTTTGGTGTCAACACAATTCTCTCTACAATGGCTGCAAAAACTTTCCTGCGACATCTTGTCACAAACCAAGAAAACCATCAATCTTGAAAACAAATTTATACAAGACTGAAAATGATGCCAACAAAGTCTTTTTCTCTTCAAGAAAATGGTCACATATTGTACTTCATCAAATCGCATGGCATTTTCCTGCATCTTGGTGTACTCAAAATTGACTTACAATCCAACAAACACCATCGACTAAACATAAGTCGAAAAACATGATCGACACAACATAGTCATCAAGACAACATCGACACAAGTTGAGACTCATTTGAAACATATCAAACTTCCCAAAATGACAAGTCAACATTCATGATACACAATCATGTTACAATCATGATTCATTCAGGATGAACTATCACCAAGTTCATTGTTTACACACACACAAAAACACATGCATGTGCATGACTCTTCAACTCTCCTTCAAGTACAAACATAAGTACATGAACCTGTAACATGTGGGTATATAAGAGCTGAAAATGAAAAAGTTGTACATGGATGCAACAAGTGAGTATTATACCCCTCTTTTACATCCTCCTAACGAAGTTGTGCAACAACAAGAATGCCTTCAAATGAATTGCATTCACATGCACTTGCATCATACAAGTTCTGATAAACTGCTGCAACTTGTCATGCTTTCAACATAAATGGATACATAAGGCTGAAAAGTGCATATTTAAACAAAGAAATGCAAGCCTTACTTGCTCAATAAATCTAACCATTTCTTACCAAGACAATTCAATAGTGACTTTTTCTGTTGAAAACCGTCTTCTTATGAATCATCTTGATTCACATCAATGATGGAATCTCCTCTTCCATTCTTGTCAGTCTCTTTGTCCATCTGCCTCTTGTGATGTGGATGAGTGGTTGGATGAAATGTCCAACATTGGTCAATGAGATGACCCCGCTTCTGGCAATGAGTGCAAATCTTTTGCATCCTCTTTTCAAGTTGTCTTTGCTTGGAAAGTTTTCTGAAAGTGGTCAATCTTTTCCAACATTTTGAAACATGATGGTTATATAAACCACAATATGTGCATGGAATTTTTCTTCCATTTTTACATGCAAATTTACCATGTTTAACATAATCAAAAGCAACCGAGTTATAGGTAGAAATATACCTTGAACATTCACCTTTATCGCCTTCTTGAGGAGGTGAATTTGAAGAGTTACAAGCTCTCCTTTGAAGACCAACAACAATTTTCTTGTCCTCATGACTGTCACAACTCTCTTGTTTCATACATTTGCATTCATCTTGAACACAAACTTTGCATGCTTGAAGGATTGAACTTGCAACAAAAGTTGTTCTTGGAACTGTTTCCCTTGTCTCCTCAACTTTGAAATTTGCTCCATCATTCTATTCATATCCAATACCACAATACTTGGGTCTCTCCTCAACAACAATAGGCTCAACAATTTCTTGTGCATGCTTGCCTAACCCTCTACCTTCATAGCCCATTTTTAACAATAACTTGGACCCTATTCCTCTTGTGTGATTTTCAAAAACACCAAAGCATTCATCTTGAGAGGAATTTGAAAAAAAAACAACATTACATAGCTCATGCTCATGCATGTACTTGGTAAGGGTTTCATTTGCCTCATGGAGTTGAGTCTCCATCTCATGCAACTTTTCAAGAAGTTGGTGCTTCTCCTCCTTCATGACCATCAACTACTCTTGAAGGACAATGCTCTCTTTTCATTCTTCCCACAACTCTTGTACCATATATCTCATGGTTACAAACTCCTTCAACATCTCTTTGTCAAATAACTTGGATAATGAAGATGTATGAGAACTATCAATGTTTGAAGCTTCCTCCATCCTTGCAAGATATCAAACTTCAACACAAAACTTGCAGAAATACCAACAGCTAAAACTCTAGCTATCAATGGAAATCACATGAGAAAAACTATGCTCTGATACCCCCTGATTTGAAAATAGGGGGCTGACTTGTTTTTCTATGCAAGCACCCTCTACTCCATTAAAATAACTTTTCAGGACCTTGCTCAATGTCTTAGTTATGCAACAGGTTTTATGTGTCATGTTCATGCTTCTTTTAAATGTTTATGTGTGAGGTCTTTAAAAAGTTAAATATGTGTTTTAAACAAATACACAATAAACATAAATTGCAACAAATAAAGCAACAAACTCACAACAATAACAAGATGATAAAGGAGTTCACCCCCAACTGGGCTACATCTCCTTGAGCCTTCATCAATGGACTAGGCTCTCTGGGATTAGTCTGTCAAAGATTATTTTACAAGATGCTTCTAAACTCCAATGGATTTATTGACTGTACCATTGGGTTCAGAATACATAAAACCCCCGAAAATGACTAATAGAACTCTGAAAATGGATCATGGCTCATCCGGGCATGACCTCTTCTACATGTGGCCTTGAGCTTCCCGGAGTGTCTTTGTTGTAAAAAAACCTATAAAAGTCCTCAAATGCCTCTGAAACCTATCCCAATGTGTTCAAAGCATAACAATTAGCCAAAAATGACTATTCAGTCACAAAAAACAGACTTGGGCTCATCTGAGCATGGCCTCCATCAATGGAGGCCCTAAGCTCCCTAGAGCTCCTTGAAACTTCAATGGTGTACAACCTACAATAGAAGTCTCCAAATGCTTCTGAAAATAGTGCCAATGGATTCAGAACATCCAAAAACCCCTATTTGGGATTTTTTGGCACCTCATTTGGCCAAAAAATGAAGAAGTTAGGCCTCCTACCATTTTCCTCCTTCAAGATTGTTGTCTCTGGTTCGCAAAAACGCACCTTTGTGTGTCCAACCTAGCCTCTGTACATTTTTCCGTGCTTAAACCCAACACCATGCACATAATCACAAAACACGTGCAACTGTATAATGGTTAGGGAACCTATCCCCCTAACTGCATAAGCGTTGGGCACATGGGCCATGTGACCACGTCTCTCGCGCACAAAAGGGCTATGTTTCAAGAATGAACATAGGTGTGAGAAGTGGTGGGCACATTGGTTGAAAAGTGTCTAGGTGAATGTAGTTGTGCCATGTATTGGGCGTGTGGTTGTGGTCATTTAAAACTCCCATGCAGATACTTGGCAATGGTCACATGGGAGGTGCGTACAAAACCATGGGCTCGGGCTAAGCCCCAACCCGAACCCGAGCCCAAAACACAAAACATATTAAATTTAAATATATGTGCAATCACATAGTTAATAAGAATCATTATTTGGTGCATTGACAAGAAAGATATTGCCAAGATGTTCCATGTGCGTGGAGGTCGTGGGGTCGAGTCCCGTGGACTCACCCATAAGTTTTACCATAAACCAAATATAGTGTAACTTAAATAATTGTAAAACTCTATGCTGGCACATTGGTTGGTGGCCTTTTCCAAAGCTTTTCATTCGTGGGAGATGTCTAGGGTTTGAACCCCATAGACTCCATAAAAATTTTAAATACCTTAACCTATAACAGGGTGCCACGTGCCAGCCCACGCCTGGGCCACGTGGCACCAAACCATTTGCCAAAAATATGCCATGTGTCGCAATATCATTCATCCAAAATCTTCCAAATCAAAACTTGCCATGTCATCATATGCCAACTCAGCATTAACACATCTTTTTCCACCTGTGAATCGTACATGTGCCACATCATCATGTACGGACTGTACAGTCAACGTTTTTTTTGCCTATTTGGCAAATCTAACATATCACGATATCTCACTCATCTGATGTTCATTTGACCCCATTCGAAGTGTGTTGGTTTTGTAACAACAAGGGCTACGCACCTATTTGTTTTGAGGTGATTCCGAACACTTTCATTTTTTGGGCTAAATTTTGACCCCTGGTCGAGATTCTGATCAATGGGTTCATCCAACTCCTAACTGCCTTACAACTCCACTGGATCCTATGGTCCTTACGATTTCACAACATACCCATGGAGAATTCTGACTGCCTGATTCACTCTTCAATGACTTCTTCCCAACGACTGAGTGCTCTCCCTCTTTAACTTAATTTCTATGCGACGGTTTCGATCTCCGTCTCCCTTTGAACACTTCAAAGGTGTTATCCCTCCTGAGCTTTCACTTTCAAACTCAAGCCTCCAAAAAGGAATCTTTCTTGCACTCCTTGCAGAAAACTTTCAATTAACATCTCGTTATCTGAGTCTTTGACCCTGTGCACTTTTTGCAACAGTAGTCCTTCAACCTTCACCTTAGTTGATAAATTCTAAGGCCTCAACCAGCCTGTGCACACCTTACACGGCTCTGTGCTTCTCCTACACTTCTACTTGTATCAGAACAATGATATCTCTCCTGAGCTTTCTAAGATAAAACACAGACCCATGTCAATGCACACCTTGAGGACGTTCACTACACTCCTTGCAGGATGTCTAAGAAAGAGAAACAATTGAAACTCATTCTTCTTCTCTGTCAGACTTCATACATTCAACATGAAATCATACACACAATACAGTATTGAAATAAATGCATAAAAGAGAAACAAACCAACTGTAAACATACCATTTAACTACTGTAAACAGGAAGGATCATAACACCATAAAAATTGAGTCAAAGTTTCATATATTAACTCAAGTGCTCCTTTACATGGGTTCTTTTCTACAGCTCTCTGGTACATATCTACATCTTATCAAATCTGAATGATGATAATGTTCCCTACAATGATACAAGGGTGAGGGTGTCTATATCCTTTTTCCCTCCTACACTTATAAACTGTCTAATATAACATTCATATCTACCTACTTTACATTAACAGACTTAAATTCCTATTACATCCGACAGGTGAGTGTAATTTCTCCATATTTGTTCATATCTCCAAGACATAAATGTAAGTACACTTCTCCTAGCTATTACATTAATGCTTCAGATTTCAAAATTCAAAACGTTTTCATAAAAACATGCCCTTTTTTTCATCTGCACGTCCAGTTGTTCCTTTGGCTAAGCGCGTTCTTTGGCTTTGTACGATGCTCCTGCATAAAAAAGAAACAGTTATAACATGCCTAATCCATCATCCAATAAAAACAAGATGCCATCAACCATGTAAGTAGTGTCGAACAATAACATAACATCAAATAAGAACCAGATTTGACCTCCAATCTACAAGGGGGTCCCACCTACTAGTATTATTTATATTTATAATAATAATCTTTAGCAACATTTGCGGGAAAACATTTTTTGTGATTTTAATCGTCAACAAACGGTACTTTCAGGAGGAAGGAACACTTGGTGTAATCTTGGATCCAAAAGGATATTAGTGCATCCAAAGGAGAAACACACTGGAATTAAAGACTCCAGGTTCGATTGTTTTAATTATCATGCTACATTACAAGTAGGTGTTGTACTTGTGACAAACAATCCTACAATTGTTTTGATTCTAGAGATTTACTCATGAGTCTACTCTAGGAGATACTTTTTGTCTTGTTTCCTTGTTCCAGGAAGTTTAAAAACAAAGGAAGATGTTTTTCCTTCAATACTTCAGAGGGAGTCACTTGACTCAGAGGAAGTCAAATCTAATCGAGAAGAAGGAAAAGACAAATAGCTTCTCCCCCTCAGCAATTAAGAGGGATACAACCATTGAAACAATTGATCTAGTTGTTCCAGTTGATATTCCTAGGAACCTTATAGTAGGACATAAAGTTATGTCTATACTTGACAAACTCTACAAGAGGCAGAAATACATGAAGTTGATGGAAATGTTGAGAAATACAAAAATAGACTTGTAGGCAGAGGATACTCACAAGAAGAGGGAGTGAACTATGATGAGACATATTGATTCAGTAGCCCGATGCACTCACATCTGTACTACTATCCATGAGTTGGAAACTACATCAGATAGATCGATTCTTAATGAATTTTGGGTTTCAACAAGAGTGTTGTTGATCCAAACCTATACTATTATATTGTTGGTGACGAGAACCTGATTTTGTTGACTTATTCAAGAATTCATGTTGTTACAAACAAGATTTGACTTATGATTTCAAGATTAAGGATCTGAGTATGATGCACTACTTCTTGGGAAAAGAAGTATGACAGAGGACCAATGAGATTTTTCTTGAGTCAAGGAAAATATACAGTGGGAATAGTTAAAGAAGTTCAGTATGACAGAATGAAAATCCACTGTAATGGATTTGAAGAAAAAGATCGATGATGATTCAGATGCGACTGATCCACAGCTGATTGGATCACTAATGTATCTAGTTAACACCAAACTTGATTCAAGATATGCAATGAATGTACTTAGTCATTCCATGAGTCATTCAAGATAGACTCACTAGACAACAGTGAAACATGTAATGAGATATCTACGAGGCACAATTATATATGCCCTTTGATATGTCTCTAGTGTAGACTTGAGTTTGCAGGGATATACCTATACTGATTGAGCAGAGAGTACAATGTACTGGAAGATCACATCCATTTTTTTTCTTACCATGAATTTTTCCATGGTTTCATGATGTAGAAGGAAACAAAACTTTTTGGCCTTCAATACCATATAAGAAGAGTATGTAGCATAGAGTGTGTGAAGCAATATGGATTCAAAAGATTCTGATGGATTTACTTAATCATGAGATGGATCCTATGATGATAACCAGAGCTATGTGTAAAGCTCTTTGATAACCCAGTGTTTCATGATATATCAAAACACATTGAGATAAAATACGATTATATCAGAGACATGATGCAGAGGAAAATAGTACACATGTAGTACCTTCCTACGCATGAGAAGATTGCAAACATATTCACCAAATTAGCTTGGTGAAGGATACCTCCCTAGTTGATAGGGAGTGTTGATGACTACATCCAAGAAAAAGTTAAAATTACTTCCGTATGAGACTTGGCCTGATGAAGAATGCCTCCCTAGCTGAGAGGGAGTGTTGATGATTAAAACTGCGAGAGACATTATCCAAGACACAAACTTGAGAGAGATCCCTTGAGATGGGTGTGTGGTTCCTATCTGAGACAGAGTTGGAATATAGATATGGCCTCCTCCTTATAGAGAGTTGAGAATAACACCAGATGATTTTCCTGTGTAATGCAATCAAAAAGGAGATCTATAGAGTTGGGAGTGTCTGTGGCTGAGCACAAGGTGAACATGTGAAATCCCAAAGTGTTTGGTGCATCATCCTGAGATAGAAATGAAGATGATGCATTAGCCTCCTCTGAGCATAGAGTTGATCAGAAAATCCATATGAATCTACTATGTAATGCATTGGGAAATAAGATTTGTTGAGTGGAAATTCCTGTGGATGAGCATAGGTGAACATGATCCTAGTGGCTGAGCACTAGTGAAGAGGTGGTTCTTCTATGTAATTCAGTGAGCTAGAGACATGGACATATGTATGGGTGTGCCCCTAGTGGTTGAGTACTAGTGGGTGTATGATATCCCTTGATACATTTTTCAAGAGTCAGACCTTCCTATAACCTTAATTGTAATGTAAAGGGTACAGGTCGTCCCCACCTTAATATAAAAGATAAATAATGTAAAAGATAATTAATATAAAAAGACAATAATTAATATGGTAATTATTAATTATATTTTGATTTATTGAGGTAATATCTATTGTGCCAAAAGACACATCATTTTATGTGACAAGTCTTATATAAATAAAGGTGAATCCCCATTGAGGAAACACACTTATCATTGTGTCATCTCATGATTTTAGAAGTTGTGGTCTGAAATTATGATAATTGCAACACCCTCCTGTGTGCTAGGTTTGGTGATGGTGTGGGAGGTCTTTCTCTTGAGGAATATAACAAAGGATTGGCTGGGTTTTCTTCACTTGTTGAGAAGAGTTTCTAAGGATACTTTGTGTGTTCTTATGCATGGTTATTCTTCTTGTGATCTTGGTTTGTTGCAGTAGTTATGGTTGAAGTTATAGTTAAACAGAAAATTTAAAGAATATGCATGAGCCATAGCTCATTGAAAATCTACCAGGTTTGTGGAAGAGATCATTTGTGTAGATATTCCCCTTAAAGAAGTGATAAGGAGAGGACTACGCACAATGTACAACAAGCTACAACAATTGAAGACATGGGAAAAAATGTACCTAGGATTTACATAGCGTTAGATAACAAGCAAGTTGAGTTTCAATCACACATGATTAAAGTGGAAGGTAAGATTAATGACCAACCTATTGTTATTTTCATTTATTCAAGAACTATTCATAGTCATCTAGATCCTAATATGGTGGAAAGAATCCATTTGTTGAGAAGCAAGTTTGGAAAACCTTGGTTGTTCTAGTTAGTTACATGAGAAAAGAGGAAAATTAATGATATGTTCAAGGCATTTCCAGTATAAATAAATGGGATGCACACAAATACTGATTTGAATATTATACTGTAATGAACCCATCTGTTAGGACTAGGAAAATTGAAGAAAAATAGGTAAAAAAAAATTAAGCATTAGGAAAATTAACATCAACACATAATTCAACAACACATAATCAACGATGTCATAATAAAATAATTACAAGCATCTCATTGTCTTAATCAAATAATGTCACAACTGACGCATTAACATAATTTGTAATGACACATAGTCAATAAGCATCATGAATGGTGACGCAAGATCAACTCGTCACGATCAACTAGAATCATCAATAATTGTAATCACTCAACTCATCACATAAAGATAATCATCATATAACACAAGGATAACATGAGGTAACATAACGATAACATAAATATAACATAAATATAGCATAAAGATGACATAAAGATACTACCCTCCCAACCTACCCTGAAAGGTTAGGAACTCCAATACATATAAGCAATGCTCAAGCCCAAGATTCATCTGATCGATTTTGACCATTTAAGATCTCAGGGATGGTGACTGTTATGAGGAACAAGCAGGTGTCTACATCCCACTAACACAACCAAGTCCAAAACCAACTAGCTAAATCAACAACATCAACAATAATAAATTTTATCAGTCAATCAATCCTAATAATCAATTGAACATGGCACAAGAGTAATCAATTGCATAACTCATCATATACCAACATTAATTCAAGGCGCAAGATTAAGAAATTTCACAACCGATCATACATCAACATTTAATTTCAAGATGCAATGTTATCTAATTACTAAATCATTTTTATGTTGATATTAATGCAAGGTGCATTAAATCCCATTTACTTAATCATTTACACATTAACAATAAACAACGCAAGAGTAAATAAACTAAAAACAATCATATGTCAATGTAATAAATGGTGAAAGAGTATTCTCAACCTTATTTTCATGGCACAAGTATGTCTAATTACTTAACTAGTCATACATCCATATTAAATTCATGGTGCAAGTAAACCAATAACTTAATCATTCATCAATCATTAACTATTGATTGTGCAAGAGTAAATTATCGATTTATTTCATGGCACAACAAAAGCTATCTACTCAATCAATCATACATCAATTTAATGGAAGCAAGAGTAAATTATTACACATATCGCCATACATCATCACTATTCATGGCACACGAAGGTCTAATTCTTAAGTGGTCACACCTCACATTAATCGATGCACACAAGTAAATTTAATTACTTAACTTATCACGCTTCAACATTATTTCAAGGACCAAGAGAAATATATAGTTTTTTTCCTTGAATTTGTTCAAGATGACCTAAGCCTCCCCCTTTTTTTAAACGACAGGTGAGACATAATAAAATATTGGGCTTATATATCATATAATAGTAAATACACATAAAATTCATAACCAGAAAAACCATTATGCCAACTGCCAAAATTATTTTATTAAAAGTATCATATTATTGTGATAAATAACGAATTTAATACATGATCAAGTCACATTGCAACATGAAATGAAAAAGTTCATAATCAGGCGAAGAAAAAAATCACCATCTTGGTTATGCTAGGGTGAGACAATTTTCTTCATAAAACTTGTCATATGCATGCATGATTATATACAAGTGGATCACAAACTAAAAACTATAGTCATCCACCAAACAACACAAAAAAATTATATAGAATATGAAATCCTTTTTGGTTGTGTCAATAGAGAGCCTCGCAAATGGTATTGTTTAGCACACATACCAATTTCTGTGGAAAGATTCCAACACAAGTTCTAAACAAGTATTCCTACCATTTTCGACTTGGAACTGGGGAAAAATATAATCAAAACTCCATGACAATGATTGATACACATTTGAGTTATATAATCTATGAAGCTTACATTCCCTACCAATGCTATTCTAGCAACATATTCAAAGGTCAGCATATGCATTTCTGTTAATATATGTGGATATCAACTAAAAAATACATGTGGATACCACTATATCTACAGTATAATACCCTTGGCTCCCAACGAAGAGGATAAGGAACTCAACTCGTTGGGAAAGAGATCGTAAAATTGATGGGAAAATATCACAAAGATCGTTGGGAAAATATCACAAAAATTGTTGGGCAAAGATCACAAAAATTGTTGGGCAAAGATCACATAAATCATTGGGAAAGGATAAAAAAAATCATTGCACAAAGATCACAAGGATCGTTAGGGAAAAATCACATAAATCATTGGGAAAAGATAACAAAAATCATTGGGAAAATATCACAAGGATCGTTGGGAAAAGATCACATAAATCATTGGGCAAAGATAACAAAAATCATTGGGCAGAGATCACAAAGATCATTGGGTAATGAAACGTTAATTCATTGATAAAATGGGGAAAGGCACCGAGCTCAATACTCTTCCAGAACATAGAGAACAATGCAGCAAATGCATTGGGAAAGTCTTACATATAAAAATGCAGAGAATAAACACAAACATTCGTTGAGCAATGAAGTAAAACTTTGTTGAGTAATGCAGTAAAAACAAATTCGTTGAGTAATGAAATATGAATTCGCTAAGAAAAGGTGAATATGCATAAAACTGATACCAAGTGTACGGCATTTAGTGTGAAGGCACAAAGGCAATAAAGCTAAACAAAATGAGGTTTTTCTCCTGGGTAAATTCATTGCGGGAAAATATATCGCAGTGGTTAAGTTGGGTGTTAAAAATTCATTCTCGATTGTTCTGTGGAGATAAGGGATTTTAATAGAAATGTGAGTTGACAAGAAGACTGTTCAGATGGCACTGTACTTCCATTGGATTTATTTCTTTTCTTTTACCATAATTCATGTATAAATTTTAATTTGGGAATAGATGCATCCATACTAGTACCCTCTTAAATTTTAAAAACATAAGGGACACTAGCAATTCCTAAATCAAAATTCTTCACAGCTTAAGGAGAGATTTCTAGAACAATATATACAATGCTTAAACTTAATACAACTTAATTTTGAATGAAAAATATCGTATCTCATGAAACTAAAACTTGAAGACGATCTTCGGCAGCTTGCACTCCTTCTCTTCTCCTGCTTTCTAATCATGGGACTTCACCGGTACCTCCCAGACAACACTAGGGGTATTCTTCTTCCCACTTAGTCCCGCGAGCCGCAAAAGGGCCACACACAACACAACTAGAATACTCTATCTCCCAACTCGCCTCGCAAGGTAGAGCCACCGCTCTCTTTTTCAAGATGGGTATCCCAACTCTCACAAGTAAAACTAGTCAGAATTTTTGTAGCACAACCTTACTCATAACCAGTGTGTTCTCTTCCTCCTCTCAGCCACTTTTTTTATAGAAATTACTTAGTGACAACTTACCATTTTCACAATTAATTCATTTTTTTTTTTTTTTAATTAGGAATTATTCCCTTGGTTGCACAAATAAATCCACAATTTGATTTAATTAAATGTCAAATTAGCTCACAAATCCTAAAGGCACTCTTAAAATTGCTCCTAGTTGTCCCTTTATTCCCTTTATTTCTCATTTATGACTAACACCTTCTAAAATAGAGTTGAGTTAAAATATGAATGTTCTCTAGTTAGACTAGACCTTAGATACATTTCTATGCTTACACCTTCTTGTATGTTGTATTCCTTTCTTATTTTAATTTCTAATTTGGTATTTACTTGCACAAGGTGTATTAAATAACTTCTTTAGATTTGTTTTATTTTTATTGATTCTTAAATTGATTTATTTCATCCCCTCATTATTTAATTTAAAAATTTAGTTTTTAGTCTTCTCACTCACTTAGACTTAGGCTTATTTAAATATTTATTTTTAAACGCCTAGACCCTTAGGATTATGCTTAATAATTTCATTCTTTAGTTAACTAATTAATTAATTAATTAATTAATTCGACAGGTGCTCAAGATTTTATAAGTTTTAACATTCGGTCAAGTTTTCTATGCCACTTAGATTCATTAGCTCATTCTTTTATACTGTAATGTGCCCTTCAAGACGCACTCTGTGCTCCAAGGGTTCGACTCACCTTTGATTCAAATTTTAATTATGCGGTGTGCCCTTCAAGATGCACTATGTGCTCCAAGGGTGCCACTCACCTTTGATTCAAATTTTAATTACACGACATTCCCTTCAAGACGTACTACGTGATCCAATGGTGTCAATCACCTTTGATTGCTTTTGGTAGTTTTCCAATTCCAGTGGTCATCACTCCATTCGAGTGACCTTGTGAGAGACTAAGGGCCTCTAAGGAATAAGTACACTTCCTTATTATGCACCCCTTATAATATTCATGAGCGCTTGTCTCAGTCTACCCTCATGACATCGTGGATCTCTCGAACTAGGTAATCGTTAACCTACAATTCAAGCCACGGTGGGAGTGCTAGTAGGTTGTGATAGGGATTCTACAACACCTCTCCCTCAATATCTGTTTTTTTTTTTATGGCCCCTTTACTCCCTATGTGAGTCTAATTAGAAATCAATCGTCATCATGCATCCATCAACGAAACACTGCCAATGATCCATAAACAATATCATAATATACCCAATCATATGTCACATATGCATAAATAAAATACTCAAACCAATACAATCCACTCCCTGACTCGATTTGGAGTCCAAGGAGGTCAATTGATGCCATCGACATCCTCAATCTTTCAAGCATCTTGCACACTTAGGGTAAAATTTTCAATATCATCTTTCAATACATAGATATCAAATAACATAACATCATAATCCATCAACATGATCATAAGAATCCATAAGCGAACATAAAACCATATACTAAAACCGGATCACTTGCAAGCAAGTCTCCTCAAAAAATAAGTCAATAACATGTTATCGTAAGAGAAGGATGTTACACATACCTTTGGGATCATAGGAATACCTCATTGGTATGGATTGGTTGGATGAGAACCATGTTTTCCTGGAATGTTACAATAAGGTGTTTACTTTCTTGACTGAGGCAGGGAATTTAAGAACAATTCAAGGAATTCCAAGAGATGTAACTATCAGAGAAGTCTCATCCTTGCAATTGAAGAAAATATATAGGAAAGGATGTCAAGTATTTGTTGCGCACATGGAGGAGGCACCTAAATATAAAGATTCAAATGTTGAAGATTGCACAGTACTGAAATAATTTGAGGATGTATTTAAAGAGATATTGATTTTTGTATAAATACAATGCATAGAGAAGAACATGTATCCAATACTCATTATAGGATGAGTATGCCATAGATGAAGGAGTTGCAGATGCAACTTGAGGAGCTTCTCAATAAGGGGTATATATTCCCAAGTGTGTCGCCTTGGGGTTCCCTAGTATTGTTCATGAAGAAGAAGGATGGTATGTTGAGACTTTGTATAGACTTCAATAAGTTGAACAAGTTAATAGTAAAGAACAAGTATCATTTACCGAGGATAGATGACCTCTTTGATCAGTTGAGGGGCACACAGATATTTTCAAAAATTGATCTTATATATGGATATCAGAAAGTGATAATTAAAGAATAATACATCAACAAGACTACTTTCAAAACAAGTTATGAACAATATGAGTTCACAATGGTGCCATTTGGGTTGTCAAATGCACCAGTTGTCTTCTTGTGTTTGATGAATTGATTTTTTAGAAGTTACTTAGATAAGTTTGTCATTGTATTTCTAGATGGCATACTTATTTACTCAAATAATGAAGAAGAGCATGCGCATCACTTGAGGATGATGTTACATGTACTGATGGAGAATCATCTTTATGCAAAGTTGAGCAAGTGCTCATTTTACCAACGACGGATTCATTATTTGGGTCATATCATTTCCAAGGAGGGAATAGTTATGGATTTGGAAAAGATAAAGTCCTTTGAGGAATGAAAAACACCAATACATTTTGTAGAGGTGAGGTCCTTTATGGGACTTGTAAGTTATTACAAATTTTTTATTGAAAGATTCTTAAAATTTATGTATCCAATCACATCATTGCAAAAGAAATGTGCATGATTTGAATGGACTATGGATTGTGCGAGTTTTCAACCAAATGAACCAATTTTGAGAATTGTTAATCAAGATGAAGACTTCATTATCTACATTTATGCATGCAAGGAAGGGATCAGTGGAATCCTTAGCCAGAATCAGCATGTGGTGTTCTACGAATCAATAAATTTAAAAGAACATGAAAGGCTCTATGCTACTCATGAATTAGAATTGGCATCCATAGTTCATACCTTGAAGATGTTGTAGCATTATCTCATGTGTAAAATATTTGAGTTGAGAAAAGACCATAGTGGTCTTAAGTATATGTTTGGACATCCAATTTTAAATTTCAAACAAAGCAGCCAGTTAGAATTCCTCAGTGAGTATGACTTTGACATAAAGTATAACAAAGGAAAAGAGAACAAGGTGGATACCACACTTAGTAAGAGGGTGCATGAGATGCATGCTATAGTCATTAGCATGTACAAATAAAAATTGTGTGATATAATTTTAGAAGTTTCCAAATCCAATCAATGTTATGTGAAAATAAAGTAAACTTTACAATAAGGTAGGTTGCAATAGACTTTGGAAGGTTACGAACTTAAAGAGGATGCAATCCTCATGTATAGATGCAAAGTCTATGTTCCAAATGATCAGGAGTTGAAAAGTATGTTATTATCAGAGATGCATAAGGTTCCTTAGGCAGGACACCCAGGCTACCAGAAGACAATTGTTGTAGTAAAAAATAAATACTATTGGCCAAGTATGAAAAATGAAGTTGTTGATTTTATTGCTAGATGCCTTGAATTTCAAAAGGTCAAGGCTAAGAACATACATCCAGTTGGTTTGTTGCAGTCTTTTCCCATTCCCGAGTCGAAGTGGGAAGTTGTGACCATGGATTTCATTACTAAGCTACCTAAGATTGTTAAGCAACATGATTCTATTATGGTAGTGGTGGACAAGATTACTAAAGTTGCACATTTTATCCCAGTGAGGTCAGCGCAGAAGGCAACCAACATTGTTGAAATACACATGTGATAAATTGCTAAGTTGCATGGTGTACCTAAGAAAATTATGTATGGCATAGATTCCAAGTTCACCCTGAACGTTTAGAAAGGTATATTCAAAGGATTTGGGACAAATCTAAACTTTAGCACATCATATCACCCTGAGATAGATGGACAAACAGAGAGTAAATTGGGTGATTGAAGATATGCTTAGGATTATGTGATGGATAAACCATTAAAATGGGAATACTACCTTCACTTGGTAGAGTTTTCTTACAACAGTGGGTATTATCATGTTTAAATATTATCCCATTTGAAGAACTCTATGGTAGAAAGTGCAACACGATCGTAAGTTGGGACAATACATGAGACCGTGCAGTAGTTGGGAGAGATCTACTCTATGAAATGGAAAGGAATACGGTAAAAATAAGGAAGAACTTAAAGGTTTCCCAAGACAGGAAGAAAATATGCATAGAAAAAGGAAGAACCCACAGATATTTTAAAGTGGATGACCATGTGTTCTTGAAAGTAAAATCCAAACACAATTCCCTGAAGTTGGGGAATTGTTCTAAGTTGGAATCATGTTATTGTGGGCAATTTCAAATCCTAGAGAAGATTGGTCCTATTCCATATACGCTTGCATTTCCTGCATCCTTATGTATTCATAATGTTTTCCATGTATCATTTCTTAAAAAATATGTACCCGATGATAATCATATTACATATTGGAATGTGATTCAAGTAGAGCCATAATTGGATTTTCAAGTGCAATTGGTTTGCATATTGGATAAAAAAATAAAAAATATTTGGAATCAATCCATGGAGATGTTAAAGGTCCAATGGAATGGGTACGGTCCTAAGGATGCAACTTGGGAGAGCGACAATGTTATGTGGGTAGAGTATTCACATCTTTTTGAAGATTTTTGAAATTTTGTATGTACATGCGTATATGTTGCACTGAGGACAGTGCATAAATAAGGGGGATGGGAATCTAATGTCCCTAATATGAACCCTTTGTAATTGTACATGGATTTTGTAAAGTACTCGTCCCACTGTACGACAACCATGCTAGTAACAGGGGAAATTTTTTTTTTTTTTTGTGTGTGCGCGCGTGTAGAAGTAGCAACATAATGACTGTATAACGCCACTCGATTAACAACAAGACTCAATCATGAGGTTCATCACAAGAATGCTGAAGGCCTCAACGAGAACTACAATCAACACGACCATAGGCAGAGGTGCCCAATGCAGACATTCAGCGAAAGGTAAAACTGACCACTAAATACGACTGACCTCCCACCCGTCCTACCCTGCAAGGTTAGGACCTCCAAGACACATAATCAATGCTCAAGCCCGGTTTCCCATCGTCTTTAACCATTTAAGGTCTCAGGGCTGGCGACTGTTCTGAGGAACATGGAGGTGTCTACATCCCGCCCGACACAAATAGACCAAGCAACTAACTAAACACAAACGATGTACAGCATAATAAGACGAACAAACTGCGCCCCTGATGGAAGCACACAACAAGGACTCTGACAACAATCACTCAAGTTCAATATCATCTAAATAACAACCCTCCTACTTGACCAGCTCAGATTAATTTAAGGTACGTAAGTCAAGTTATTGCACATGTATTATTTATATCAATAAGAATATAAAACATTGTAATATAAAGTTCACCATCCCTCATTTGTATCACCTATCTGGACCGAGGTTCTACATTCACAACCTCCGATA
>ML803171.1:312580-360735 GCA_009831015.1 Picea engelmannii
GGTTCACAAGATGGTTGTTAATGGGAGGGAGGTTGACCATGGTGATCAAAGCAATTTTTTAAGCCATCCTAGTTTATTGGCACTCACTTGCATACATTCCTAAAGGAATTTTAAACAAAATTAAAACGAAGGTCTTCAATTTTATTTGGTTTTGTAACAAACAAAAAGAAAGCACGCCTCTAGTTAGATGGGTAGACTAGTTAAGCTTAGGAAGGTGGGGGTGTGGGTTTTAAAGAAGATGTACTACTTTAGAAAATCCCTAGTAGTGAAAACCTTTGGAGACTCATCTATATTGAAGGTTTGTGGAAAGAGGTAATGTTTTATAAGTATGTAGATCCACTTGCAATGGATGATTGGATTAGAATACCAATCAAGAGACTTACCAATAATTCTTTTATTTTGAAGGCATTAGTCCTATCATTCCCCCTATTGGTATTTGGTTGTCAAGGAAGATAGGAAATTGAAGAAGATTTAATGTTGGTGTAGATCTATTGATTGGTAGTGGAGGTATGCACAAATTTTTAACATGGGTATTGAACACTCTAAGGTAGAACAATATATTTTACCTAGAAGATGCTCATAACCCCATCAATGCAATCCCGTGGAAAGACGTATGAAAATATTCAAACGATATAAGATTAGTAGGTGATCAAGAAAAGGGTATGGTAGGAATTCATGAATATGTTGACCTCTTGTTTCATAAAACTATAGAATTAAGAATATTAATTGGTGAGGTCAAAACATGCTATGAGAGGTAAATACATGGGATATCTTAGATAGACAACAATGTTTCTATAAGGGAAATGGGAAGAGGTTAAATGGTGATGGTCTATGCTTTGGAAGATTAAAACCCCTCTCAAAAAATCATTATTTATGTGGTTTTGTTTTTCTAGCAAGGTTCTCACATGGAAATTTTTATTGATGAGAGTATGGCAAGGTCCAAAATTTTGTGATTGGTGAAAAGCTTATGGAGATACAATTTTCCATTTTTTGAGTTTTTTCCATTTCACTTAGGAGGATTGGTCAGCATCAAAAGTGGTGAGCTATAAAATTGTTGCGATAATGATGTCATGGAATCGCAAGGTCTCCTTATATACACCACCACAATAGTGATGGGATGAAATATTCTAGTCAGTATATGGTTTGTTGAATCCCTAACTTGCATTTAAATTGTCAATGAATATTCGTCGATATTTCCATGAAAGTTTGTCGCTATAGCGACGGAAATCCCGACTAGATTTAAAAAAGATTTTCGTGGATATTGCGACGAACTTGCATGGCAATATCGACAAAAATCCCGCCCTGTTTAAAAAAAAAGATGAAACTAGTGGAATCATGGAAAATGTTAATGGAATAATCCACCCATATGTAGTAGTGGGCGGTGAATCAGTGTAGGGATCTTTTCAACTTCCCTTCGAAAACTCCTTAGTTAGCAATCACAATTTACTCAACACTTATTACTGTCATTTATAACCAGTTGTATGTGAACATATATCAGCAACAAATAAAAACAACATATATCATTGATAATCCATCACCAAAAAGAACAAAAAGAACACAAGATGTATATACAATTTTATTTCTATTATGGACTACAATCCTTGGTTTTATCAGCAACAACTGAATAGAGTAGAAACTCTACAAGAGCACTAGCTCTGCAATGCAAGACTCATCTTACAAAACTTAGCACCAACTGAGAAGAGGATTAAATCCTCAATAGATACCAATCTTTCAACAAGTACGTGACCTGTCAGTAGTGCAACACACATATGTACGCTCCCTACCAACAGTGTTTCCTGTGTATGTACACGGTCTGGCTCATAGTAGCCTGTGTGTGCCTCTTTAAGAACTATTATTTTCTCTCTCCATAAGAACTCAGATCTTTTGCATCCTCTGTCACATCTAATTCTACACTTCACTATCCAATATGTACCATAACCAATCAAAACACATTTATATTCTCCAACAACTTACTCATGCTCCTCAACCATACATTATGATTGTTACTCAATCATGTATAAATAACCAGTATACTATGGAAACCATATCAGTATTGAAACATAAGAGTGCTTCTCACTCTATCAATCAACCAAGATAAACCATATCATGAAATCCATACCAAGAATGCATTAATCATTTACCATACCATAAGCAAGAGTGTCCATCAAATCAATCATGTAACCATACCAGAACTTTTATGGCAGATCTGAGCACATAGAATGCAGATATGGAACTTGCTTCAGCCTTCAGGAACCTAACACTATATCACACTCAAGTCTCCATGAATTTCTTCAAATGTACACACTCTGATATCTGTCATCCCACATGTCTATGCGACTTGCCTCATCGTAGCCCATGTATGTATGTGCTCTGGCTCACTACAACCCGTGTGCTCCTTCAGAAACTAGGTTTCCTGGACTTCCAAAACATTCATCATCAAGATATCAGACTTACGGAAACTTTTATGCATCCATGAGAACTTGCAACCCTCTCTTACTCAGAATAGATCTTCAATATATGCTCAAGAGAGATGTTCTTACAAGAGACCCTTGCCTCTTATTTATACCCTCCAAGTGTCTTTCTTAGAAGCATCCACTAGGCCACTTTGTCCACATATACACTTTATCCACATAACTATTTGTTCACATAGCCACCTTTATCCAACTTTGTCCACTTAGCCATTTTGTTCACATGATCACTTGTCCATTTAACCCACTTTCCATATTTTTAGGGTTAATCCATTTATAACCACTTTCCATAATTAGAAAGTTATCCATTAACTTTATTATTTAAATAATCCTCTTTGACCTCATCACTTCACTTTATTATTTAAATAATTTATTCTTTGTAAGCACTTTGATTTCTTTGACCTTTTGGGGATTCTATCCAACACATGAGGGTCCTCCAATTTCGTAAGGCCATAACTCTCAAACCATGAGGAGTTATGTGACATTCCACATACCACCGGAAATGGAATGACAAGAACTATCCATCCAGGATAGTTTCATTGAAAAATTCACTGATATTCATCTCATTATTACACAATTAGGCATGGGTTCTCTAACCATATTTCTAGGATAAATCAACTGCAAAGCGTCTTCCCGTGAGGGATTTCACCATAAGGGAACCACTTTGGAGTTCATCCATTTGTACTTCCTATCAACCATGACAAGATAATAATGAGTCATCTTTACATCAATCCAAATGGAATAGCCCATGGAAATACATCACTATGAAATTGTCCCTTTGTCATTGATTCTATGCATGACCACATGATTCAATGATCAATGCATTAATGCATCCATCCATCTATGCATCATATATCAATGAAAACACATCGATCCATCTTCATCTATGCATGAATTCATTTATCAATGACTTCACTTGACATCCATTCATTTATAACAATGACAATACATACTTCATCAATATACTTTGACAAGACATTGTTCCTTTGACATCAATGACAACATGATCCAACACAAACAATATTATGTGTGCACCATAGGTTAGATTTACTTGTGCACATAGGGAAGCAGTCTGCATGCACAAGGAGGACATAATTATTGTGTGACAAAAAAATGGTTGAGTGCACAGTAGTGTTGTCTGTTTAGTGTGCTTGTGCGTAGTTGTTTTTTTCTTACTTCTGTTGTTATAAATTGTGTGGTGCAACTCAACTTGGGGTTGAGTGTGTTACTTCAAGTGATATTGCGCATACTAGTGTTTAGAGTAGAAATCATGCAGTGCATTTTTGGAACAACATTGTTCAATAGTAATCTAGATGATGTTACAGTATGGTATCATACGAATTTTGGTAACGAGGATGTTACAGATTAGTTTCATAGCAATAGAAGTTGATATTGTGTGACATGGTCCAACCTGGGTGGTTAGGGATGTTATAGAAATCGAAGAAGAAAATACATAAAATGTGGTTCCATAGTCATCTCATTAATGAAACATGCTAGTTTTAGAAGTCAAGGTATCAATGTCGAGAATGGAGTTCATTCCTCGAATGAACAAGTCAAAACATATTAGGTTACTTCAATAAATTCAAGTGAAAGGTTTAGATAAACATTACAAAAAAATATTTTAATAGTTTCTATTGGATTAGGAAATCGTTTGGTATTTGCATTTATTTTGACCTATTTTTATTTCCATTGCAGAATATCCTTAAAAAGAACCTTCTTTATTCAAGGATTCAAATTCAAATTACAAGAATTTAGAAAAAATTAAATAGAACAACGGGATTAAAAATATGCATACTCATAAGTCTACAAACCTGAGGTCACCCACACCCCAAAAAATGTATTTGGTATACACTTCAAGAACTCCCAACAAAAAAACATACTGAACATACTGAAAGGCACCTTATCTAAGTAGGAATTAGGAGAAATATTGAACGAATCACACAACTTGACAACATCTTACAAACCTAAATAATAGTAGACGTTCATAGGATAGTGAGTTCCATAAAGAAAATAATGTGCCTAACGAGTGACTAATATATGTATGCATGGTCCCATTATGCTTGCCAAGGATATTGGAAATTGGATCTCTCTTTCTCAAATTGTCGTAGTAATTGGTCCATAAGCTAGGATTGAATCGACTACTATTGAACCTAGAATTGCATGATTGAACTAAGAGTTTAGATAGTAGGTATCATTGATGTGTGACGTTGAGGAGGTGGTTATACCCTAAGGAGATGGTGAGGCGAGGAGTGCGAGTTGTTGCACTAATCACATTAGACTGTAGTGTGCATAACATCCACTCCAATGGATGCTCACTTCAAAAGCATATCGTGACTCATTGTAGTGTCAAATCCTGTCTACAATAATTAAGTTCCACCTCATAATACACCAATCAATCATTCATTTATATATATATATATATATATATATATATATATATAAAACTTTTTTTTCACTTGATAAATATTTTTGAAAAAAATTTCACCACTAGGGATATTTAGTTTCATCAAAGCTGCTATCAACCAATTAAAAAATCAAAAACATAAATTTGAAAAATTAATAAAAAATAATTTTAATTTAAATAAATCATAAATTAAAAAAACACAAAAATCTAGGATATCTAGCAAAACCACCTGAATTAATATATAGTCAAAGGGTATTGACCCAAAAGCAAAAACTATAGTCCGTAGTTGAAGAGGACCATTAACATCATGACCATGTTACAACATCTTATCCATTTATGCTAGTCCATTTCAAAATTTAAAGAAATAAAATTTAAGTGTGTGTTTCTCAATAGTAAAGCAAAGCATCATTGTTGAAATTGGAATAAGATTCTTTCTTAATGTCCAAACTTAATTGAGTGAGAATTTTTACTATTTTTAGGTGCTAATGTTTATTCATTTTGAGTTTAGTTATGAGTTTAGTTATGGTGTGTGGTTTATGTCTCAAATACGACTCTAACAATGTCCTAATATCAAGGATATATCAAAATAAAACCTTATGGTACCTAGGAGGAATACAATAAGTGATTTCGGTGAAGTATAAATCAATAAGAAAAAAATATTAATGAAAAACAAAATAATGCTTAAGGTTACGAAATGGGTTACACTATGTACGTGTTCTCACACAGATTGAATATTATGGTTGTGTTTTTGAAATAAAAGTGTTTAACATTTGGTGAGGGAAGAAAAATGTTAAGCCTTAAACATTAATTCAATACAATTGTATTGTTATATTAGTGTTTTTCTTAGTGTTCGTCTAGGCCATTTAATGGTTAGCTAGACCATTCAATTGTAATTGTACTATTTATCTTATATATATATTAAGGATATCTATTTGTAGATATCAGTTCATCTCCTGCATTTGTTATATTATAATAGGATGTTTCCCCATTAAAGAGGTTTCTCATTAATTATTCTCTCTCATTCTCAAGGTGTGGAGTTACCTCCCTTACTATTTTTATTCTTATTGGGTGTTTGGTGCATACCAGTTTTTTTTAGAGCATATGATCCTTGGGTTTGGATCCTCTAAATGAGCCTTCTTAGTATTTTCACTATAACTCTTTTTCACAGAAGTTTCTTTTTGGAATCTAAGGAGACAAAGGGAAGTACCTATGGTAAAAATTTTACGTTCTAATTTATTACACTTTCAGAATTACATGGTGTGTAGATTAGGATTTTTGACTAGCCATGAAATTGGTCTCAAATAGAAATTCTTGCAACCTGAAACTAGAAATTTCCAAATTGAGTGTCATGATTTCCATTGGAAATTAGATAAATCCTAGTATTTTAGGTCTAAATTTTAGTAGATATGAAAAAATGGACATGTGGTAGGACACACAATTTCACTCTCCCAAAAGAGACAAACACAACAATTTTGGGGAAATCTACTATAGCTTTCTATTGGCACATAGAAATTTGGTAAAACCCATGATATTGAAAATATTACATATCAAGACACTATAGGATGAAATTTAAGACTCAAACGGGTGAAATTGTTTATAGATACTTTAGGAGAAAGGTCAGCCAATAAGAGAATATGCAAACCAAGGTTTTTAAATGTATGATAACTTGAAATTAACATTACTTTGTTTTCACATATTTGTTGATATGTTGTTAGTAATTCAAAAGTTGTGATAATGAGAAAAAAAATAGAATTATTATGATTAAGTCATATGGAAAAGAATTTTACTAAAAATTCCACATTTTTTTAAAGAAATAGATAAGTCATACATGAATCCTTAATAATGTGAAGAATTATGGGTCTAGGTATATGAATCGAGGAACCAATTTAATGACATGGGTGATGGTGTGTTGAAAAAGGTTGATTTGGCACATTTTCAAGAAACACTTAAAAGCAAAATTGAATATAAAATGGATGGAATGATGGAATGATTGCAAAATTCTATGAAATACATACTATTGCATACTCTAGATGAGAGGTTCCCTAAAATTGATATTGTGGCCCAGGGAAACCATGAAAATAAGAGGAATAAAATTGTTGAACATTGGTCTCGTGTGGAAAATATTTTAACATATTTGAAAAACATGAATATTGATTTCAGAATCATGATTATTGATCACTCTAAGTTCCACATTGTCGGAGGTTCAACTTGGGTCAAAGGAACTAATTAATTCCCAAGATCAATATGAGGAATTTTGATGCTAAATATCCTATAGCATGGATATTTAAAATGGACAAATTATTTTATCTACACTAAGTTCCAAACATAAAAAAGGTAACTCTTCCATCCTTGTATTTAGAACCTAATCAATTTGTTTAGTGCCGATTTATTTCTAAACAAAAAAAGGATTCTACTATCTCTTAGTCCGATTTTGTGGATTAATTGATAGTCCATTATGGGGATATTAAGAGAAACACATCCTTTAGTCATTTGATAAACATTTTTCAAATAAGTCTAATTATAGAGAACACTCAACAATTTCAAAAGAAGAGTCGCATTATAAAGAACATTCTATATGATAATTTATTCGATCACTTGATGGGCACATTAAAGGAGAGCATTCAACATGAGGTGCATCTCCTGGAACATAAATTCATGGAGCTTGTTTTGAATGTGTTAAGGAGAGTTGAAAGTAAAAATATGACTACTTCAATGGTGGCCACTAACACCTATAGAGAGAACTATGTTCCCTCTTATATCCACATTCAACCTACAAGTTGACACCTCAACAAATGGATGAAAAAAGAGAAAAGGGACTATGTTTCAATTGTGGTAGTAAATAAATTAAAGGGGATAAGTGTGGTAAAAATATGACTACTTCAATGGTGGCCACTAACAACTATAGAGAGAATGGTGTTCCCTCTCCTAACCTCATTCAACGTACAAGGTTGACACCTCAACAAATGGATGATATAGGAGACAAGGGACTATGTTTCAATTGTGATAGTAAATAAATTAGGGGGGATAAGTGTGGTAAAATGAAATTATTCCACATATATTGTGAAAAGGAAGAAAATTAAGAACTTGAACCATCACAAAATCTAGAACTAGAAGATACTACTTAAACCATATCTTGTCATGCATTGGCTAGAATTAACACTCCTCAAACTCTCAATATAGAAGGATATATAAAAAGGAAAAAGGTGATAGTGTTGATTGATTCTAGTAGTACGCACAAATTCATTAATTTCATATTAGCCTAACTTTTCAATTACTTTGTATATCTAGCACCAGAGTTTCAAGCAATGACTATGGATGGATGTACTATAATTTTTTTAGGGAAGTTCCATACTATTAATGTCACTATGAGTGAGTATATATTGGATAGTGCAATGATTTCAATGCAAATGGGTGGTTTTGATGGTGTATTAGGGGTCTAATTGTTACAATCATTAGGAACATTGGTTCCCAATTTTCAAGAAATTTTCATGATATTTTCCTTGGAAGGAAACAAAATTGAACTAAAAGGTATCCAAGTGAAACCTTCTAAAGTTACAATCTCTAACAACGTGAAAAAATTGATAAAAATATGGAAACCATGGTGTAATTGCATAATTGTGATCACTATACATTCAAACATATAGACCATTTGTTCCCATGGATCTTCAAACAATTATCGACAAACATTTCAAGGTATTTGGAGAGATGCATAAATATATTCCACCTACTCCATATCATGACCATATTATTCATTTTCAACTGGGAAGTGTAGAACTTAATATTAGACCTTACAAGAACGCATATCCACAAAAGAGTGAGATTCATCATATGGTTTGAGAAAGGCTATAGGTTGGCATCACTCAACATATCCAATGTTTTTGTTTTTCACTAGTGGTTATGGTTTACAACAATGAAGGTTTATCATGCACGTATCTAGATTGCAGAGAGAACAAAAAATGCACATTAAGGATAATTTTATAATTCCTATCATAGATGAATTGGAAGAAGTAATTTTGTTTACCTAGTTGGATCTCCATTCTAGAAACCATAAAATTGGAATGAGGTAAGAATTCATTCCCAAAGTAGCCTTTAGAAAACATGAAGGTCATTATGATTTTTTAGTGATGTTGTTTGGCCTTACTAATGAAACTTTGACATTTCAAATATTGATGAATTATATTTTAAACCCTTCCTCAGAAAATTTGTGTTAGTATTTTTTGATGATATAGTAATCTGCAAAAGATATTTAGAAGGTCGTGTACAACATGTTGACACATATTTAAAACTATTGGAGGAGAAATAATTATATGAATATCCTTACATGTGTTCCTTTGGGGTTAGGAAGTGAAATATTTGTGTCATATTGTATCTCATGAAGGAATCAAAATGGACTCTAATAAAATTAAATCTATGATGGAATAGCCAACTCCCAAAACCTTGAAGAATATTAGAGGATTCTTGGGATTGATGGGATATCACCACATGTTTGTTAAGAATTGTGGTAACATAGAATCACATCTAATAATATTATTAAAACATGAGGAATTTTATTTGATTCAAGAAGCAACCAAAGAGTTTGGAAAACTTAAGGACACTATTAATACAATTCATATGTTGTTCATGCCCAGATTTGTAAAATCCTTTATTATGAAGTGTTATACCTTAGGGCATGGAATTAGTGTAGTTTTAATGTAATAATGAAGGATCATTACCTATGAAAGACACAATATTAAAATAAAGAACTTAGACAAACATGTTAACAAAAAGGAAATGTTGGTCATACTACATGCAACTAAGAAATGATTCCCTAACCTAATAATAGAATGACAATTTAAGGTAAAAATAAATCATGATAGTCTAAATTACTTCTTGAAACAACAATTATCTTCAAAAGAGAGACAAAAATTAATTACAAATATTCTAGTTTATGAATTTTAGATTATCTACAAAAAAATAATACAAAATGTGGTGGTAGATGCACTTTAAAGGAAACAACAAGACACATAGGGATTACTTTGTCTTATTTGAATTCTTCAATCTGATTGGATATGAAAAATGAAGGTAGTATCCTCCTTTTAGGAGAATTTAATGTTATAACGACAACCAATTAATCTATTATTTTAAGTAATTACTCCAACCCTAATCTTGTTTGGCTTGACAAAGACCTTGTCTTAGCTAACAGTTTCAGAAGAAACTCCGAAGACATAATCGAGATTTCATGTAGTACTGAGTTAATCAAGTTGTATTTCTCAAGATTTAATAATTTGTAATGGTCTAAAGAAGTGGCCAAATTCTAACAAGATGACTTGTATCAATGGCTTGGGTAGAAGTGTTGTTGATTATGTAATATTGGATATCCCCATATACAACCAAACAATAAACTTTGATGATCCATAGATGATTTTAGGGTCTAAATTTCACAAATGGGCTAATTTTCCATGGTTTTTCCCAAAAAATATTCGTCAATTTCCATTTTTTCTAAAAATGATTCTCCCAAATTCCATAGAAAAAAATATTTTACCTTAAAAATCGCCAAAATTTTATAGAAACTATATAAAATCCTTAGAAATTTGAATATTTTTACAAAAATATAACCAAACATTTTACATCTTTCATATTAAAGACTAGTAATATTAGCCCAGGTTTCTACATTTTAATATAAATTTTCATCCTTAAAATCATCCCTACAAATTTGATCTTTTAGATGACCACAAACCTGACTCTCATCATAGACCTCTAACACTAACTCTTAACTTTTCCATGCACAAAATATCTATAGAGAAACACTCTGACAACCAAAGGCACTTACTTTTTGACAAATGAAAAATCGATCTCTTCTTAAAATACTTAAGCAATGGTTTAAAACTCATATCGTATCAGAATAATATTGAGGTTGACTATCAAAATTTTACAACAACCCTCTCTACCTTAATTAACAATTTATCTAATAAGGTGTTACTTAAAAATAAAAAATATACAACTAACCCTTGGTACCATAATGAATGTAAAATTTCTACAAAATCTATTAGGGAGGCTTCCAATGCATCTTTAAAACATGATAAGATAAATAGATACAAAACCTTAATTAAACAAACAAACAAAAAAGACTATATAAATAGAAAGAAAGAGAATATTTTTCACATATTTAATATATATCTTAAGAAATTCTAGAGGAAAATTCTAACTTGTAAAACTAAAGAAAATAATAAGGTTCCCTTGAAGGACTCTAATTTCTACCTTAAAAATCTGTATGAATACCCTACAAAGGATGAATTGTTTTCTATAGAAGACATTAAGTTTTCTCTCAAAGGGAAAAGCTAAGGACATCGAAGGTTACCAAGATGAACTAATAAAAATTGGAGGACTTGTCATCATCCCTCACATACATAATCTCTTCAATTTAGCTATCAAGCAAGGCTTCTCAAAACCCTGGACTTAAATCCTCATTGTACCTATTTTTAAAAGTGGGGATAAAATCAATCCCTATAATTATAGGACCATTATTAGTATCCCCTTTTATCTAATCTATACAGAAGTATATTGGAAAAGAATGTTAGTACATGGCTAGAAATCCATGGAAAAAGAGTTAGAGGTTAGGCTAGGTTTAGAGGCTATCATTGCACCATGGACCAACTTGTTATATTTAGGATCATTGTAGAGGAGCGTCATAATGATAAAACCAATCTCCTTGTTATTTCATTGATTTTAGAAAATCTTTTAACACTATGCCCAGGCCTGACCTCTAGAATAGATTAGAAGAGATTAAAGTCCCATTCAAGTTAAGAGTTGTTGCATTAAGGCTATATGATAAAGTTAATTCCAATTTTAGGAACATTGAGGACTGGCCGGAAAAAAATAATTGTAATATAGGAGTCAAACAAGGTTGTCCTATAACCCCTACCCTTTTCAACATCTATATTGATAAGTTGGAAAATTGTTTGGAGGTTGCAAATTTTGTTGGTCTGACTCTCACTAGTAAGTCATCATCCCCATTATTTATGTTGATGAGATTTTTCTTATGGTGAAGATTCCCTATGACCTAGGTGAGCAACTAATAACCCTCAAGGACTTCTTCTCTAGCATGGGCATGATTGTGAACACTGAAAAAACAAAGGTTATGATAAATCCAAAAGGATCACCTACGATACTTTTTTTATGACATCAATATCTTGGAGGAAGTTCCTTCATACAATCATATTGGAATCGATATCCACCACAAGATCAATTGGAACTACATCATTGAAAAAAAATGATAAATGGAGGGTAGAAATCTTATTATGGGCTCAAAAACAATTGTAAATCAATAGACCTTTGGCTTTGGGATAAAAAAAAACTCCTCTTTCATACTCTCATCACTCCATTTATCTTATATGGATGTGAAGTTTGGTTTGCAGTCTATCTAGATAATCCTCGAGAAAGATAGAACAGATCCAAAAGAATTTTATAACTTTTAATCTCAAAATTAAGGGAAACACACCCTATCCTCTCCTCCTTGTAGAATCAATCATTTCCCCCATTGAGAGAATTGATATGATTATATACCTAATGTAAAATAACAAGATAAAAAAATATGGATGACAAGAGGCTCCCAAAAATTGCTTGAAACTCTAGCCAAAACCACCACTAGCTCAAGCGAGGATGGCATAAAGATGCCAAATATTAGCTAAATCATTGGGGAATACAAGAAGAAGATATCATGCTGAATATGATAATATTAGAAATATTGTTACTTCTAAATTTAAGGAGAATATATGGTCCTCTCAATTTTGAAAAGTGAAAATAAGAAAATCAACATTGTTAAAATAAGAACAAACTCTAGGAAGCTACATAGTGAATTTGGGCATTGAACAACTCCCCAAACACCATGTGTAATATTCCAGATATAAAAAAAAGTATGCAGAACAGAAATAAATAGCAAGAAATGGAAGATGAACAACAATATAATCAGAAAAACACCACAATAATACCAAAATGATACTAGAAGATCACCAGAAAGAGAACTTCGATTATTGAGAGAAATGTTCACTTGCCTCTTCGAAGGGAAAAACTCCAGTAGAGCGGAGCTCTATTAAAATAACATCCAAGACAAAACTTTTCATACCCTCAACTCCTATTTATACTAAATATGTCTAATCAGGGATGATTTTAGGGGCTAAATTTCGCTCATGGGCTAATTTTACATGGTTTTTCCAAAAATGACATTCGTTATTTTAAAAATGATTCGCCTAAATTCTATAGGATAAAATTATTTTACCTTAAAAATCGCCAAAATTTTATAAAAACTATAAAAAATACTTAGAAATTTGAATATTTTTACAAAAATATCACCAAACATTTATAGTTGACATATGAAGGATTAGTAAGATTCGCCAAGGTTTCTACATTTTAAAATAAATTTCCATCCTTAAAATCATCCTTGATGTCTATCAAAAGAACAATCTAGAGGAAGATCCTTCTAGAAGTGGAAGCTTCTATTAGGTCTTCTTACATTGGACTTATTCTTCCTTATTACTAGGCATTATTAATATTGAACTTTATTACATGGAAATATATTATTCTACCTACATGAGGGGTTAGGTCCCTAACATGTCCTCCCCCTTAGAAACAACCTTTTCCTCAAGGCTTGATATGAGGAAATTGTTGTAGAATAGTAGTTGGTTCTCAAGTGGCATCTGTTGGAGTTGTATATTGCCACTGGACTAACACTTCCTTGATGGTTCGCTGACACAGAAGACACTCATGCTGGTCCAAAACTGCTTATGGTTGTAGCCAAATGGATCCTTCTTCATCCAACTCAGGAAGGTCGGTTTGAGTTTGGTACTTACTTCCAATCACCTTATTTAAGCAGGAAACATGAAAAAAATGATGGAGCTTAGAATGACTGGGAAAAACTTACTGATAGGGAACCTATCCCACATGATTGAGAACTTTATAAGGACCATAAAATTTGGGCACCAATTTATAACAATGGTCAGTCTTGAGGGAATTTTTCTTGTAAGGTTGCAGTCAAAGAAACACCTGATCCCCTTCTAAAAATTGACATTCAGAGTGACCTTGATCTTCTTGTTGCTTCATGCGATTATGGGCCATGACCAAATTCTCTTTGAGGGTACAAAGAATAGCCTCTTGAACTGTAAGCATTTGGTAAACTCCCTGGACCTTCGAGACACATAGAAAATATGAGAGAACTGAAGGTGGATTTTCTCCATATACCACTTCAAAAGGAGTCATGTGGGTAGTTGTATGGTAAGAAGTGTTGTACCGCCAATCAGCTAGTGGTAACCATTGAGCTCACTGATTTTTCCTTTCTGATGAAAAACACCTCAAATATGTTTCTAAACACTCGTTGACCACTTCAGTTTGACCATTAGTCTGGGGATGATAAGTTGTGCTGAGATGCAATTGGCTGCCTTAGAGCTTGAACAGTTCTTGCCAAAAAAATTTGGTGAAAGTTGGGTCGCGATCAGAAACAATAGAATGTGGCATGCCATGAAGCTTGAAGAACTAATCCATGAAATGTTGAGCCACAGTGGAGACTATAAATGGGTGTTGAAGAGAAAAAAAATGAGCATACTTGGAAAGACGATCAACTACCACCATGATGACTAATTTATTTCCTGATTTAGGTAAGCCTACAATAAAATCCATAGATATATCCTGCCAAATAGCAAGTGGAATCGGAAGCGGTTGTAGTGTGTCAGGAGATTTGACTGTTTCTCCCTTGTCGCATTGACACACACCAAATTCAACCATAAATTTATGAATTTCATGTTTCATGCCATCCCATAAAAAAGAACGTTTGACCCGATCATAGATTTTGGTAAACCCTGAGTGCCCAGTTGTGGGTGTAGCATGAATCTCATAAAGTACTGTGGATTTAATTTTTGATTGGGTACTTAAATACAAACGACCTTTGTATCGAAGCTCATCATTGAGCCAAGATTAACTTGAGGAGACCCAATAATTGGACTACAATTGTTGTATCAGATGCGAACTTTTGGAATCTTGTAGTCATTTATGGTGAACAACTTGGAGCCAATCTCGTACAATGAAGGAGAGAGAAAAAAGGGACCCTTCATCTTCATATTTTATGAAAAGTGCATCAGGAACCACATTGTCTTTTACTTTATTGTAAATGATCTCATAATCATATCCAAAGAGCTTAGTCACCCATTTTTGTTGCTCGGGGGAGGAAAGGTGTTGTTCCAAAAAATACTTGAGACTTTGATGATCTATCTTAATTTGGAAGCATTTCCCCAATAGATAAGGGCGCCAAAGATCCATGGCATGCAGAATAGCCAACTTTTCCTTTTCATAGATTTATTTTCCCAAATTTCTCTCTAATAGTTTTTCCCTGATAAAGGCCAAAGGCCGACCCTCTTGCATAAGGACGATGCCAATTCCTTTCCTGGAAGCCTCACATTCCAGGACAAAGGTATTTGTGAAATCAGGAAGGGCCATGACTCGATTGGTGCACATAGCCATATTTAAGGTTTGAAAAACCTAAGAAACTGTTGGATTCCAGGTGAAAGAATTATTTTTAAGGAGATAAGTGAGAGGTGCTGCAATCTTTCCATAATTCTAAACAAGCTTGCAATAATAACATGTTTAAACCAAGAAATCCACGTAATATTTTGAGAGTCTTTGGGTGAGGCAAATCTTTCATAGCTTCAATCTTTTTAGGATCCACCCTGACACCGACCTTGCCAACAATGTGACACAAGTACTCAACTTTCGAGGTGCCAAAAGAACATTTAGATTGTTTGATGAAAATTTGGTGCTATGAGAGTAGATGGAAAATTTGATCCACATGGTAAATATGATATTGCAAATTTTTACTATAGATGAGAATATCATCAAAGAAAAATAAGACAAAATGATGGAGAAAGGGACGAAAGACATGATTCATGAGGCTTTGGAAGGTGGAGGGGGCATTAAACAAGCCAAAGGGCATGACAAAAAACTCTTGGTAACCCTCGTGACTTCGAAAGGTAGTCTTGGGTATGTCATCTTCTTGCATGCGTATTTGGTGGTAGTCAGAATGCATATCAAGTTTAGTGAAGTACTGAGCACCACTCAACTCATCCAAGAGATCATCAATGAAAGAAATGGGGAACTTGTCCTTGATGGTGAGATTATTGAGGGCACGAAATTCGGGACACATGCACCAAGTACCTTCTTTCTTAAGTACCATGACCACTGGGGAAGAATAAGGATTGGTACTAGGGCAGATAACACCCTCTTGGAGCAATTCCTACACTATTTTCTCAATTTCATTATTTTGGGCAAAGGGGTGGCGATAAGGGAGAACATTGGGAGGAAGACTGTCTTGAACAAGGGGAATGGAATGATCATGAGCACTACGAGAAGGAAGAAGGCCGTAAGGGGTGGAAAAAACAACTTGATGTTTGGAAAGGATAACTTGGAGGTCAAGATGCACAAAGGGTGTCTCAAAAACATGAATAGAATGGAGTTGAGAAATGATACCAGAGTGGAATTTATTGAGGATATTTTCCATACAATGGGAACTAATTATCTCAGGAGAACTAGCTGTGAGACCTTAGAATTGATACTTTTTTCCTTCCTGTTGGAATTGCATGGCTAATTCCTTAAAATCCATAACAATGGGACCCAAAGTATGTAACCATTCAACACATATCACAATGTCACAACCTCCCATGTCAATGGAAAATATATGATATTTCAGATGGTAATGTCCAATTTGAAGACAAACATTTTCACATCGCCCACCACATTTCATGGACCCACCATTGGATATCATGATTTGAAAATTATTGACATCACAAATATAGAAATTGGTTTCCTAGGCAATGCGATGATGAATAAAATTGTGGGTGCTACCACTATCAACAAGGATGATGATCTTCCTATGCTTAATGTAGCCGATGAGCTTGAGAATTTGGGGGGTTGAGAATCCAGTGAGGGAATGCAAGGAAATAAGTGGTTCAACTTTAGGTGGGTTAGTAGGCTCTTTGGTGGCATCGGGAAGGGAGAGTTCTTCAACAAGGGGAACTATCACGTCCTCTTCAGGAACATCTTCTGAGATGGCCATAAATAGTTTGTGTTCCTTACACTTGTGCCCCGAAAAATATTTTTCGTCATAATTATAGAAAAGACCCTTTAATTGGCATTGATCCATTTCATCCCTAGTTAGTTTTTGGAACTTGAGTGGAGTAATAGGGGGGTTAGGATTAACAGGTCGAGGGTGAGGAACAAAAGGTTTTTTTTTTCTTGGAAAAAACAACTTGTTAGGCATCTTTAACACATTGATTAGCTTCCAACCAAGTGGGAGTTAGGGCCATGAGAACCTAGGATAGGATTTCATCCTTGAGACCATTGATAAAGCATTCATGGAAGAATGCATATGACATTCCCTCTATTTGAAAGGCCAAATCCTCAAAAGCAGTGATGAAGACTTCCACTATGCCTGATTGTTTCAACTTGGTCAAATGAACTAGATAGTGAGTATCAGTATCAAAGCAGGAATAGAGCTCAACAACAAAGTGGGTCTAGGAAATATACCCCTAATGTGAATTTTTACACCATTTCCACCATTTCCAGCGTTCAAGATCTAGATAGAGGACAACATAGTGAAGTTTGGCCAACTCGTCAGTAATACCATGCAGAGAAAAATAATGCGCCATTTGAGTGACCCAACCTATAAGATCATATCCATCAAATTTATTGACCTCTTACTCTTATTCTTCTTATTTATTTCCTTCCTTTCCTTTTCCCTTGTCCTTTGTCCTTTGGTTCATGGGGTTCAGTTCAAATGAGACACTGTTTCACGAGGTTCAGGTATGACTGGTCCAGGTTTCAAGCTTGCAACTTCAATCCCAAGAATGACTCTTCCAGGTTTCAATCTTGCAGCTTCAAGCCCAAGAGCTATCACAGGATGATAGCCCAATGACATCATGAGGGATCAATAAAGACTCAACTAGGACGAGGGTGAAATCTTATTATTCCAACAATGAGCTAGCGAGAGTCGCAGTATTGACCAACTCAGCTAGCGAGGTATGTTTCGCGGGAAAGATCGTAAGTATAGGTTACTTACTTGTACAGATTCTATCTAACTGACCAATTTCTTGTAGGTCAGGTTCGTTAAAAGCTTACCGGCCCAATGCTTAGGAGACCATCCCAGCTAGCGTAAAGGAACAAGCGCAAGAACTAGGACGAGTTCAGGTTCACAGTGAGAATACCGGACCAACTTGTGCCACAACTAGGACGAGTTCAGGGTCCCAGTGAGAATACCGGAACTCCTTCTTGCTCATATGGTAACTCTCCTTCTTTAGGGAACATTACTTTATCTATGCTAGCGTCCAAGTATAGTAGCTCAAGATTTATCTAATAAATGTAGTACAGGTCTTTCTGTAGCAGCCACCACTATGTACAGTAGCTATTAAGGAGCGGGAAATGAATTGTTTTCGTACGGGTTTAATCCCTCTTAAGTGTGACCTTACTTATCGTGGTATAGGGCTAAAGGAGCCATCACCCAAATGTACAGGTTGAGTAGGTGATCCCTGCCTTATTAGAGACAATATAATCGGACAGGGGTATACTTACCAATGTAACTATATCATTCCATGTGTTAGTAGACCAAATGATGGGACGAGCTCTCTTTCTTATGAATTCGAAATTTCTATAAGTGGACTACCCCTACCTAAGAAAGGAGGATCGAATCCTAAACAAAGTACAGGGAAGACAGGCTTCATGATGAAAGGATTTGGAGTGAAAATGTGGATACTGAGAGTGTTGGACGTAGGGAAAAGTGGAAAAGTAGGGAGATTTTGGGAAATAAAACATGCACAAGAAAAGTGACAGATGGAAGGAAGAACAACACGCATGCATGAAGGGAAGACCTAACAGTGCTACGGTTAGGTTTTTTTTAATGTATTGTAATAGCTGAAGATCCAAAAATGTATAAATATAGATACTTAGGTATCATAAGAGGTTCTAATATATACTTATGTTTGGTTCAATTTTTTTTCATCAGAGAGGCTATTCAATATTGTAGTGAGATAATATGGAATGTTTTGTTGTATGACCTATTTTTGTAATTTGTTGAGATAGAGAGGTCAAGGGAGGGTATATATTGAGGGTTAGATCACAGGCTGAGGAGCTTGGTGTGATCTAGTCTGCCTCATATAGATCTTACCTGACTGAGGAGAATTGTAAAGCGCACAATGTTGTAGTACCAGAGAGACTATAATAAAAGAGTTGAGAGCCAAATAATTATGGACGTAGCCCAGGAGGGGTTGAGCCATGGTAACATCTATGTTATGTGATGAATGTATACATATATTTATTGTCTTTGGTAGTTATTATTATGATTAATGAATGAGTTATTATATTTCCTAATTATTTGCAAATGACGTTATATTATGGTTACAAGTTATAATAGTAGATCAATATACAGTTCTCATATCTCACACTCAATTCTAGGTTGTAAACACATGATTCTTCCAACCACCCATTAAAGATATCTCAGGTGAGACTGTGTCGTGCACTCTGTGCACTACGTTTCCTTCTAGCTTACTAGGAGGGCCGATAGTTTTAGAGGCTTTGTTGGAAACCCAAACAGACATGAACCCTGGGTCAATAAAAAATTAGACATAATAGAATAGTAACCAACAAATGGTTTTGTTGTCGTTGGTAGGAACATTAGAGGGTTGTGTAGCTGAGATAAGTTGAAGATATGTCAGAGGTAGATCAAGAAAATATTAGGGAAGAAAGCAATGAGATACTAAAAGGGGATGTTGAGACCGTGGAATCCCACAAAAGTAGATATCCAATCTTAGATAAGAACCAAAGAGTTGGAGTTTGCACAGAAAGACAACCAAAACCCTAGAATAAGACCCCAAAAATATCTTGAGAAATACATGTTTATTGATTTACATGAAGTCTTTTTCTGTGATTTTCCACACTTATTATAGGAGTGGATACTAAGGTTGAAGGATAACCATGCAATGAATCAGATTCAATAGTTAGAGTGGACCCTAATACAGATTGAATAGTTACAGTAGGTGAACAACAAATTCACCTGCGTAATATATTTTTGGCTTGACAGTGTTGTGGAAGGCTTTATAACATAGTTTGCAGTAGACACAATGAAGTCGTACAACACAATGGAGCAAGAATTTCTACATGGAACTCAAGGAATGTGCATTCGATCACTATATACTTATATTAAAATATTGTTATATAACAAAGTGGTAATGAAAATGGAGTCAGATAGCTAAAATTCCCTGCTTGCATGGGGGAAGGGGGGAAGCACTGAAAAAAAGAGGAGAAATGGAAGGAGGAAAGGATAAGGGAAAGAAGGAGGAACACTTGGACCCAATCATGATGGATTATGACCACATCAAGCGGATCATTGCGACAACTGAAAAGACACATAGCGGAGTACCCTACCAATACAAGGTGAATACCAAGAAGAGAATCGTAGCCGCGAGGGAAGGCTTGGTGAGTGATGGGGAAGAGGTAGAGGATCTTTGGGCTGTGGAGTAGATTGAGTAAATCTTGTGCACAACATATGAGAGGAAGACTAAAGGTCCAAAAGTGGAAAGAGAAGGCAGTAATCCTATCCATATTAATGTCAGTGTGGAACCCATAAACCCATGTGTGACTAATACACCTAAGAGAACACCACCATTTAGAAAACCTAAGTTCAGAAGTATTTAGACATCAGGAAGTACATCTACACCAGGAAAAATAACTAGAGGGGCCAATTCAAGCAGCACTAGTCAGGTATCTACACCACACGAAGGGAGTAGTTCAACGTTCAGAATGGCAAGACATAATCCCACTATCAGGTTGACATAATTTAAAGGAGAATCCTTAAAGGACCGAGAAAAACATTTGTTAATCTATGAGAATATTTGGAAACAAAAACAGATCATGTACGAAGACACTAAATTGGCACAACTAGCAATTAAACTAAGGGATCGCGCACTGTATTGGTATATGAGTTTAGCTACAAATAATCTAATAGGGACAACCATAACAATTGCAAAAATTAATAAGTTATTGATAAATGAGTTCCAGAGGCCGAGTTCAAAAGATCAGTACATGAATGAGATGATCAAAATTAGACTGAAACTAGGAGAATCTGTATGGTAGATTTATCAGAGATTCAAGCGACTGAAGGGAAAGTTAAAATAACTCATGACCAATATGAAGCATCGACACCTGTTTTTCAACTCATTGCTCCCGCACTTAAAAAACCCATTGCGACAACAGAAATTTCAGACACAGGCATTGGGTCCATTTGCTGCAACTAGAAGAAAACCAGTACCAACAAATGGACCCAACTATTGAGGAACTAAAGGAGGATTTGAAGAACTTAATGTTTCAATTCAACCAGAATAAGAATAAGGATAAACAGGAAGTTGTTTTGTGTACCACTTGCAAGATGAAAGGACACTGCAAGAACGAATGTCCAACATTCGCACAGTATATGGTAGCAAGAATGCCAAGTCCATTACCAACAAGAGGATTATGGTGCGAAATATGCAAGAAACTAGGTCACAATCCATATCGTTGCATGATGATGCAAAAATACCAGACAATCCCAAAGAGATCATATTGCAAATTTTGCAAGTTAGTGGGCCACAACGACAAGGATTGTAGAACTATAGATTTGATGTGAGAAAGGACATCAAATGAATATAGAGTGCAAGAAGAAATTATGACTGGGAAAGACACACCACAATTCAATCAAGTTCCAGCTCCATACAACATTACAGAGTAGCAGTATAATATTGTGCAACAAACATATAACAATGCATAACCGCAGTACAACACAACACAACCTTAGTACAATATTGCACATTATAATTAGTAACCTCAGTATAACAGTTCAAGGGGATATCGAGCAGGCTATAGAGGTGGAGGACGAGCATGAGGAGGTTTTGGATGAGGTCGAGGACCAGTGGTATGCCACAATTGCCAACAACTGGGACATTATGCAAGAGAATGTTTTCTTCCACCAACAACTTGTATGTATTGTTGCGCATCGGACCATGATATAGAGGAATGTCTGACACTTTTACTAAAGATCCAAGAAAAGAGGAATTAGAACAAAAAAAATATCCAATGGATCTCAGTCGAAGAAAGGGATGAAGGAAGGAGCATCGACATATTTACTTATGGAGGAGATAAAATAGGAAACGACGCAGTCCAACAAGAACCAACACAAAACCAATGGGTGAAGAAGAATGTAGAACCAGGGAAGCAATTTGATGTCTAGAAGGAGAAGGAGGTATTTAAGAAAGCAACATAATAATTTCAGAAAGAAGACATGGCGTCAACTTCAACTAAGAAACGAAACAAGGGAACACTAGAATATGATATGCCTCCATTATTGGATCATACCAACGAAATGCAGCCCACGGGACAAGTAAGTACAATCAAACACTTTTTTCAATCATGCATAAAAGTATTAAATGATCCATCATCTATTAAAATATTGAAAAACATATTAGAAAAATGTAGTGTAGAGACGGAAGGAAAACTAGAACAAAAGACAATCAATCGCCTACATAGAAGGAGAAGAACAAGTAGGGAGTTCAGACTAAATGAAAACATTAGAGACTTCAACATGGGAGACATCATACTGGATCTAGGATCAGAAGTCAATGTATTACCAAAGAAGACATGGAAATGCATGGGAGAGCCCACACTAGGATACTCACCTATCCAACTGAAACTAGCAAACCAACACAGAGTTCTACCAATCCAAAGACTTAAAGGAGTGATAGTAAACCTAGATGGAGTGCGCACTAAAGTAGATTTTGAAGTCATTGAAATAGTGGACGGCACAACACCTTACCTAGTGTTTCTTGGTCTGGATTGGGCATTTGAAAACCAAGCCATAATCAACATGAAGACCAGGAGAATACAGGGTCATCGCACCATTAGACCCATCAGAAGGGGAATGGTTTGTAGAACTTACTTTCTTAGACCTAGAGGAAATCAGCCAGTTGTACAGAACAACTACGCATGATGAGGATTATGTAAACCCAACTACAGATGGGATACTCAGTTGGCAGAGCATTACTTCATGTGCAACAGACTCAAATACCGGTCTAGAAAACTGGAAACAAAGGCTACACAAAGTTTCCATGAGAAGATGTGCATGAATAGACTGTGCAGTAAGATGGGTAGGCACAGAAATAAGGGAACCAACTAGTTTTCACGGAATAAATGATTTGGAAACATTCTTGACACAGTATGAAGATGAATTCTTGGAGAACTAGATATTCTTATCCCTTGATATAGCACTCAAGGCCACACCTGGAAGATGGAGGGGTGCACATAAAGAGACAATCACATATTGGTACCAATGTAAGAGGTTACTGCACATAAGGTTTGGCACAGAACAGACAAACAACAAGCAACATAGGTACGATGGATAGGGGGCACCAACAAAACACTTGGAGAAATGAAGAACACTATGGAAATTGACAGCCCCAGAGGAATGGCCTCATCATTTTATAAACACCTTAGAGGGCATACCAGTGAGCTGGCATATAGATCAGGAATTGCGTAAGGAAACTGTGACCTGGACGACATTGCAATATAATTTTACAGTCACTTTCTCATTCGAACATGAGAACATCAATATAGATGCAGCTTTGAAACATATAAGAGGTGTGATATTCATAAAAGAACCATGAGTCGAACACATAACATAGGAACAACAATGGAACAAATAGACATTTTAGGAACTGTTTTCATGTTACCATGTGCAAGAAGAAGCACTAGACGAAGATGATCTGCACAATATTTAGATCGAAGAATTATAAGGAGAAAGAGAAGTGGAAGGACCACCTATAGAATCAAAATTTATTTCTGTGTCGATCAAGGTAAAGAAAGTCAACATTGGGATAGTCGAGAATCCAAAACTGGCCAACATTGGAGATTACTGGGATGAAAAAAGAGTGGAAAGAATAATAGAGTTATTTCCTGAGTACAATGAATTCTTTCCCACTACATTTACAGAGATGAAGGGTATAGCCGGAGAGAAAGAAGAAATGAAGATACCACTCAGACCTGAAGTGTGATCGATCAGAAAGTGACCACACAGACTGAATCCAATATATAAGCAAAATATCAAAGATGAGATTGATAGGATGCTCGAAGCCAGAATCATAAAACCGATCGAAGAATCATAATGGATAATCCCAATGGTAGTGTAGAACAAAAAACAAGAAGGAATAAGGATATGTGTTGACTTGAGGAAGTTGAACGATGCATGCCTACATGATCCATTCCCTACACCATTCATGGATGAAGTGTTAGAGAACGTAGGTGGACATGAAGCCTACTCATTCACTGATGGATTCTCAAGCTACCATCAGATCAAGATAGCACATGAAGATAGGTACAAGATCACATTTGCGATAGAATGGGGATCCTGCCAATACACAGTCATGTCGTTTGGACTGAAGAATGCACTAGCAATATTTTCTAGAGTAGTCATCGTAGCATTTAAGGAATTCATCCACTAGTTTCTCGAAGTATACTTGGACGATTGGAAAGTCTACAGTTTGTTGAAAGACCATGTAGAAGTCTTACGATTGATGCTAGAAATATGTAGGAAGTGGAAGATATCAGTGAACATAAATAAATGCATATTCGAAACACCATTCGGGATACTATTGGGCCACATAGTATGCAAACAAGGTTTATTAGTAGATCCTGCAAAGATTGTAGTAATTGTTAACTTACCACCACCAAAAATAGTTCGTCAGATAAGGGAGACATTGGGACACACATGATACTACAAGGAATTTATTAAAGGGTATATGTAGATTACTACACCAATGGAAAAGTTGTTAATAAAGGATACAAAGTTTCGATGGAATGACGAGTGTCAACATGGTCTAGATACCCTAAAGGAAATGATGGTCACCGCACTAATATTAGTATTTCCAGAATGGGAGAAGACATTCCATGTGCATGTAGATTCATCATCCATAGCACTTGGAGCTATCTTGGCACAGCCAAGAGTGGGAGACTTGGATCACCTGATAGCATTTGCGAGCATGAAACTATCAGAATCAGAGAAAAACTATAACACTATAGAAAGGGAATGCCTAGCTATGGTCTATGTACTGCAAAAATTCAGACATTACTTATTGGGAAAACACTTTAAGATGTTCAAATATCACTCAGCCATAAAATACCTAGTCAACAAGCCAATGTTGGGGAGGCGAATCTGTCAATGGTTACTATTGTTTCAAGAATTTGACTTTGAAGTAATCATCAATCCAATAAAAAGGAATGCAGGACCTGACCACCTGTCAAGGGTCAGGAATGGAGAAGAACCTATGAATTTAGAAGAAAAATTTATGGATGCACAACTATTTTCAGTCCAGATCATTGATGATTACTTTGCAAATATTATTCAGTACTTAAGCACAGGTATTGTGCCACAAGAATAAAACATCGTGTAAAATAAAAACATGGTAGTCCACGTTGCATACTATCAATTGATCACAAGATATTTATACAAAATGGACACATATAGCCTCTTATGAAGGTACGTGTTAGAGCATGAAAGACAAAGAGTCTTAGTAGAAGCCAACGAGGGAATAGCAGGAAGGCATTATGCAGGAAAAGCTAGCACACATAAGGTATTGCGTGCAGGACTATGGTTGTCGACCATTCACTGAGACTCGAAGGAGTACTGTGAGATGAGATGTTTATCAAAGGGTAGGTAAACCCAACATAAGGGACAAGATTCCATTACGACCAAAAGTTACATTGTAGGCATTCGATAAGTGGGAAATAGAGTTTGTGGGACCAATAAACCCACCAACAAAAAGAATAGGATCTAGGTACATTATCACTGCGACAGAGTACCTAACAAGATGGGAGGAAGATGCATGAGTGAAAGATTGCAGTGTAGAAAAAAAAAAAACACTCCTTATTCAAACAAGTGATCACTAGATTTGGATTCCCAAGAGTTTTGATGAGCAACCAAGGCACGCACTTCATCAACAACACTATAAATTCTATGACTGAATAATTTCAAGTCCAACATCAGAAGAGCACACCATATCACCCACAGGGAAATGGCATAGTGGCATCATTTAACAAAATCTTGGAGAATGTGATGACAAAGATCTGTAACGTCAACAGGGATGACTGGGACCTCAAAGTACCAATAGTATTATGGGCCTACACGACTACATCCAAAAATTTGACAGGACACATGCCATTTAAATTGGTCTATGGCCAAGTGTTGGCCCTTGACCAAGCTTTTAGGAACACTTGGTCATATTTGACCATTTTGGGGACTTCGACAGCTTGTCTAATATGGAGTGCCAGACCATGGGATCTTGGTCCACTTTTGGTCCCCTTTTAGGGTTTTGGGTTAATTTAATGGGAAAGGGATGTCGGCCTGTGGGATTGTCCATGCTTAGGCCCACTTTTGTAATGTATAAATAGAGGGATAGGCAATTTAATAAGGAGTAGATGTGATTTCTTAGTGCAATTGGTAGTGCATCTATGGGATGTCGAATAAGTTCTCTGTGCGAACTGTGTAAGGCTTGCACGGCTAAGTGCAATTTACTGTGTGGTTGATATAGAAATATAAGTGTTGTAATGCAAGGAAGAAGGATCTATCTTTCTTCCTATGAGAAGAAGGGTTTTGGAGGCTTTGTGCTTGTAACAACTGGAAGATGATAATAAATAAGAAGATCTTGTGGACGTAGCCCTAGGGGGGGTGAACCATGTAAATTTGTGTGTTATGCTTCAATGTGTTTATCTTTTCTTATGTTACATGCTTTGATATATCCACTTATGCTCTGTGCTTCTTAGATATATATGATTGTTAGATCCGATGTGTCTGAGGATGCTTAGTGTTGATCTACTGGATATGATCTGGGTTGCTATGGTTAAGTGCTGAAATACTGTAAATCTAAGTATTCATTGTGAAGCTCTGTGTTGTCTGCGAAGTATAATAAGGGTTAAATACTGATGAATGATCTAATCTAAGTGCCCTATAAAAGATATAATCACAGATATGTGTCCGAGCTAAGGTTCTAGACACCTGAGTCTTGCAACCACCCCTGCCTCTACCTCGGGTGAGACTTCATTGACTTCACAGGTGTTGCCGAAAGGGATGGTAGTTAGGGATTTGTTGGTGCACTCTTGAGCATTGAACCATGGGTCTACCCCTGTGCCAACAAATGGTTTTGATGTCGGGACCTAAAAATATGATTGTTGGGAACTAAGGAAGAAGAAACTTTGTGCAAAAGAAAGCAATGTGCATAGATTTGTTGCCCTAGTGCGCAACATTTTACTCGACCTGTGAATATTTGTGATAGGAATAAGGTTAGATATGAAGAAAGGAAGATCATATATGAAGAAAAGACATGATATCTGAACGCTTTATGCTCTAAGAAAAGTAAAAGTGGGAATTTATGAAAGAAAGGTGTCACATATGTAGAAAATAGGTAAGATTTGTAAGCCCCGTGCTCTAATAAAGGTAAGAATAGTTAAAATTTCTTAGATCTAGAAGCTTTGTGCTCTGTAGAAGTAAGATAAGTGAAAATTTTTGTTTCTAGAGCATGGATCTAGGTATGCTTGATAGATTTGGTCCTAGCTTAAAACCTAGGGCATTAATAGATGAAAGAAAGTTTGATATGAATAGATATGATAAGAATAATGATATATATGTTATACCTATCCATGGAAATAATTTTTGGATTGACAAATGGATGCAGGATCCTAGAAAGAATTTTTTGTAGGCTAGCTACCATGATCCTGGTGCACAGTTCAGAAGAAGTTGGGGATCATTTAAGAGAAAGAGAGGATTGACCCTATGTTACAGTTGCACAAAACTAGGCCATCTAGCTAAGGAATGCCCTAGTGGAAAGCCCAGTTGTCTTTGTTGCAAATATTTGGACCATGAAGTATTGTATTTCCCTAGAATGGTTGCTAAGCTTGAAATAATGAATCTGCATGAAGAAAACCCTAGGACAACCCCAGAAATAGAAGAATCCCAGAAAGAATTAGAGAAAGGATTAATACAGATGAAAGAAATCTTGAAGGAACATAAATATGTTCGATTACCATAGATCTTCAAAGAAAAGGAACAAGTCGAAGAAAGACTAGGGGACTTCAACATTGACTGTATTCTTGATGAAGAAACACAAGTGAACATTATGCCAGAAAGAAATTGGGAAGCTATAGGGAATCTGGCCATGATTCCTTCACTGCAAGGAATAGGACTATTCAGAGGAAAACTAATGATGTTATGTGGAAAAATCACTCAGATACCTATGATAGTCAATGGAATTTCGAAGGAAGAAGATTTTGAGATTATCAAATTTATTGAGGACGACGACCCATTCACTATCTTACTTCGAAAACCTTGTATTGAGAGAGATCAAGCCATAAAGAAGGAAGAAGAAAAGGTATTAAAACAACAGAGACAAGAGATAAAAGATTTCATGACCAGAAGGATCACGTAGTTGATTGAGGAACAAGAGAATAAATCAAATCTATTTGACACTAGAAGCTCGGATGTCAAAAAATTAGGGGACTCACCGAATATTGAAGTATCTGTACCAGATATAAATGAAGTAGTTCTCCTGAGTCTTGGGAAATAACCTCAGCAACACAAAGTGACTATGCCCAAGGAAAATAAGAATCAGAATGAGAAAAGAACTACTGAGATGAAGCTCACGGGGAAGAAGGATAGAAAGATGAGCTCATATCAATAGGCTATAGAGGGTTCCAGAGGGAACCTCTCTGAAATAAACTTTCCAAATTAGAGATTCGTCGGGATATCATAACAACGACATGGGTCACTTTGCCATGGCAAAGAAATATAGCCATTGGAGGCCGATATATCCGTTCGACTCCCACTCTGAACGGATCCAAAAGAATTGATGGCTCTTTAACAGACCATTAGACCACACCATAACGGACATAAACATAGTTAAGGAATCCCCATATCAGTTGCAAATGATCTGTTATAAATTTACTTACTTAATCCATCACGCCATGCATAGAAGAAACTTTTGCTAATCATGAATTTGAGTCTGCAGACTACCTGAATTGTGAACAATGATTACTCTGCCTTTACTCTCTACCCTAATACAATACCTACGTTACTTGGAGAACTTGAGCTATTCATCTGGAGAATATATGTCCAATAAATTTAGCGCAACTAAAAAATCTATAAGTGAGGTACTCGCTAGCCTCAGAGTCGAAAGATTCATGTCAGAGTGAGGATTGTCTATAGGTTTACAGGTATCATCAATGAGAGTTGCGCAAGCCTCCCCGTCGACTGCTCGAGAAAGAACATCCCAAGACAGCGTAGAAAGAAGAACCAAACATAAATATGATATGGCCAACGCGAAGTTGGTTCCATCCATCTTACCTGCTTACATACCACCTTTGAACGGTGTGATCAATAGAGATAGTGTGCCTAGAGACCTTGAGTACACTCTAGTCACTATGTACCTACTGAAAAGAGTAATCTCAATCCACGCAAATCATGACAATATCACAGCATTGAAGTTTAGTGAATTCAAACTAGGGGATCGTAAAGTTTACAACATACTTGCCCCATACAAGTACCTAACCAAAACCAAGGGAAAGAATTCCAAGATCGTCCCTCAGCAATGGACGATGAACCTTGCGTAGTCTACTCTACTCAACGTTATGAATATACTACACTTTGATAGACACCAGGAGGTGAATTCTTGTGTGAATTTGTTGCTGGCAAGTTACCATGGAGAATACTTATGGTTGAAGCATCGCATAAAAGTTGATCCAACACTGATCAACTGGATCACCAGGCTTAGCACGTAGGGCCCTAATCCCCATGATTACTATCTTGGAAAGACCACAGATTGTGATCTTGCTCAGAATATCAAAGAAGCCTATGGTGATGTTGAGAAAGGCATGCGAGGCTACAAGGTAGCTTCTATTAAAAGTGGCACAATGCGCCTCGCTTTTCAATTGATCACAGGGAAGTTGGTATGCAAGAATCGACCCATGCAAGTATCTGACTTTGTAGTCGACCTTGCAGGGAAGTGCACAGAGGGACTACAGATGAACTGTGTGAAGTACCATCTGAATCAACTAGAGATCGATTGTAGAGAATCCCAGGATCAGGGGCATGAATTTCATTTTATCTGGCTCTTGATACTTATAGCTTTCATTGCATGGGAGCTACCGGAAGGTGCAACCTTCCCTGACATTGACCCCTTTGAACCACTGGCTGAGAAGTTCAGTACACTGTGGTACTTGAATGACATGAACAAGCAATGGAAATCCAATGCCATATTTCATACCTACTACACCCGGTTGAAGATTTCCATCCTGTCTGAGCCTCGCATGACCCTGAATACTTTATACAGGTTCTGACCTTTGATAAAGTTCAGTGTAGACTGCCATTTTATATATATTACAACACGTGATGATGATAACAAGGAATAGATTCAGTCTTATTATAAGATGACAGAAGAAGACCTAGAGGAAATCATTAAGGAATGGTTAGTGGAACTCCTTATTCCAGCAGACCCCACAAAAGTGTTTGACATTGACAGCTGAGAAGCTGCACAGAATGCACCTGGGCCCAGTAAGACAAAGAAAACAAAGAAGAGAAAGAAGGATGAGGAAATCCAAGATGTAGAAAACAGATCTGTAAGAACCACATCCATTACACTAGAGCAAGGAGATAATGGCGAAGACTTAGAGGAAGTTGAATAGAGGCCAGGAGACAAAGTAGAGATCATAAAGAAAAGGAAGGGTTCACCTCTAGAACCTTCCTCTCGGAAGAAATCAAAAGCACCTGTGACTAAGATGAAGACCACACTCACTCCATATGACTTCAGATTTCTCATCGTATCTATGAACGAAGACATAGAAGAGATAACAGAAAAGCATGAAGCTAAGAAAGAGACAATGTACAATAGAATCAAGATCGAGCTCCAAGGAGTACAACAAGATCTCCAATCTAGCTACACAGTCTCCTATGTGCCCCTACAAGAAGGAACAACAGAAGAAGAAAATTAACCAGTTCAACTCTGCAAGATTGTTGACACAGTCGAAGTATGCCTTCAAAAGGCACGGAAAGAAACAATGCAGGCCACCCAGGCCTTAAAGAAAGCACAGCAGGAAATCATCGAGTAATGTCAAGTTGCGCAATAAGAGAAGGACACTCTCCAAGCAAAATTTGAAGAAGACAGAGCGAAGATCCAAAAAGAGAAAGAGAAGTTGCTCACGAAGAAGATTGGGATTGAAGAAGTAGTCAACAAATCATTTCACTCTATGACCGGCTTAGAATAGAAGGTAGAGGACCCTATAGAATGCCAAGTGATGATGATTTCTGAAGTTATTCAACAACTTCAATAAAGAGTCGTGGACTTAGAGCTTCAGACCATACCACAGACCCCACAAGAAGTGCATGACCAGTGAGAAATAACTGCACAGATCATTGTAGAAAGGATTAAATCACTCACTGAGGAATGCAAACAGTTAAGTAGAAGAAGTGTGCAGATATGCGAGAACCTAATCGAGAACCCAAAATTGTATAAATTGGAGTCGCAGCTCCAAGAGGCAAAGTATGACACTGAAAAGCTACAGGTGAAGCTGAAGGGCCTATCATCCGTAGAGAGAATAAAGAGGTTTCCAGATAAATTCACAACCCAACAATAGATTCACATGCTTCAGAGTAAAGTAAATGAAGTCTCTCAACGATTTCAACCAGTGCAAGAAAAGGCATGCCAATTGTTCACTGAAGTTGAAAGCCAAGGAGTAGAACTAGAATAGGTTATGAATACATTAGAACAACACCTACAAGGGTTGGTGAATGAGGAACTCATCCAGGAGTTCACCGAGCAAGAGGTAGTAGCAATGTGATAGGTCGAAGTAGCTCGATCCAAACTCGAGGAATTCAAAGCTGAATTGGTCAAGCCTGAGTGACTCAGGACGAGTCACATTTGAGTGTTGGGGGCCTGTTGAGCCTTGACTAAGTTTTGAGGAACACTTGGTCATATTTGACCATTTTTGGGACTTTGATAGCCTATCAAAGATGGAGCTCCAGATCACGAGATCTCGGTCCACTTTTGGGCCCCTTTTAGGGTTTTGGGTTAATGTAATGGGAAAGGGATGTCGGCCCGTGGGCTTACCCATGCTTAGGCCCACTTTTGTAATGTATAAATAGAAGGATAGACAATGTAAGAAGGAGTAGATGTGATTTATTAGTGCAATTGGTAGTGCATCTATGTGACATCGAATAAGTGCTATGTGTGATATGTGTAAGGCTTACAAGGCTAAGTGCAAGTTACTGTGTGTTTGATATAGAAATCTAAGTGTTGTAACGCAAGGAAGAAGGATCTAGCGAGTTGTGAAAATCTTCTTTCCTATGTGAAGAAGGGTTTTGGAGGCTTTGTGCTTGTAACAACTTGAAGACGATAATAAATAAGAATATCTTGTGGACATAGCCCTAGGGGGGGGGGGTGAACCACGTAAATCTGTGTGTTATGCTTCAATGTGTTTATCTTTGTTTATGCTATGTGCTTTGATATATCCACTTATGCTCTGTGGTTCTTAGATATATATTATTGTTAGATTTGATGTGTATGAGGATGCTTAGTGCTAATCTACTGGATATGATCTAGGTTACTATGGTTAAGTGTTGAAACACTTTAAATATGAGTATTTTCCGTGAAGCTCTGTGTTGTCTGCGAAGTATAATAAGGGTTAAATACTAATGAATGATCTATGTTAAGTTCCCTGTAAAATATATAATCACAGATCTGTGTCCCAGCTAAGGTTGCAGACACCTGAGTCTTGCAACCACCCCTGCCTCTACCTCATGTGAGACTTCATATGCTTTGTAGGTGTTGCCGAAAGTGCCGGTAGTTAGGTATTTTTTGGTGCGCTCTTGAGCATTGAACCCTGGGTCTATCCTTGTTCCAACACCAAGAAGCAGTGGTTCCATTAGAATTCTTAGTACCAATATTATGCGTAGCAGTAATCACACATCTAATAGAACGAGGTGTAGTACAGGAGAGACTAAATTAGTTAATGACCATGGAGGAAGATCGGATCCTAGCAGGATTCCACCAACAAGATCAGAAATCAAGAGACAAATCTTGGCATGATAGACACAAAAACAAGAAAACTTTCAAGGAGGGAGACCTAGTATTGATGTATGACAACAAATCATTTTGGCACCCAGGAAAGCTCAAAATGAACTAGCTAGGACTGTATGAAGTAAAATATGTCATATATGGAGGAGTTGTACAGTTGAGATATTTATCAGGCACAGAACATAGAGGAATAATCAATGGGAGCTGACTGAATATGTACAAGGACAGTCAACCACCCACTGCGCAGTGAAAAAAAAAAAAACCAGAGGTGCAATGTGCCGAAATAAGAAAGGGAATGCATAGTTAGGAACACAAACTTGGTGACGATAAGGAAAACGACTAGGTAAAAAGGGAAACAAGCGAGAAATGGAAAGATGCAAAAATCAGTATGAAAAGATGGATTTAGGCGGAATTAAATGATGGAAAGGATCGATGGGATGCCACATTAATCGTGCTAACTTGAGACGAAAAGGAAAAGTAATGGAAAATATGAAAGAATGAGAGGTGAATTGAACCCACAATTAAGGAATCATCCTCAATAAGCTTCATGGGATGCCCATAGAACACATGGATGCGGGAAGAAAGACTTTATTTGCAAAAAGAGAGCAAACAGAGAGCAATATAGGTCAAGGATCGTAGAGCAGAGTTTACAGAGGTCACAGAGATCATTCAAACTCAACAAACGTTTTAAATTCACCACCATGGAACCACCAAAGAAAATGGAAGCAAGCCAGAGTACTACACAAGCTAGAGTTAAAACCTGGTCACATGAACAGTTGGAAGAAGGCGAACAACAGTTTTCGGATGTCGTCAATTTCAATGAAACCCCATCCCCAAACACAACACCAGTGAACCCCACACTTGTAGTGGAAAAAACCCAACATCCAACACTAGAGGACACATATATAGATAGACTGACAGAGGTACAGGAGCAGTAGAACCAGGATGCAGAAACCCTGAAGGAGGTGCAACATGAGAACACCAAAGAATATATGAAATTCAATGGAATGACGATGAATTAGGAAGAAACAATCGAGCCAGATGAGTCTCAAACCACTATGTCAGATCATCCACTGAAAGGAATAGTAGAGGAGGTCACAGGTTCGCCAGAAGGGTATTTTGAAGCACAAACAATAGTCACTATAACTTCGAGCCAGCCACCACCGCCGAAGAAATACAAACAACAAGTACCTAGGTCACCTCGCAAGCAACCTGTCGCAATAATCATTCTACCGCGTATACCAGATGGGATACGAGTGGAATCAGGCTTGTTAGGGCAGATCGAGAAGATAAAATATTCAAACCACGATGTAGCAGATGCAGAAAAGTTTCTGAAATTTGCAAAGAGGACATACATGAAGACTGTGGGCAAAAATCCAGTTGGGGAACCGATTGATCAACCACTCCAATGGGCAACAGGGTTGGAGAAGACAAGAATTTCATGTCTGTTGCACCTACCACATTTTGGCAGAGGTCAGTACACAAGAAAATGCATCAAAAATTTTTAGTAGTCACACATGGTGGCGACATATTCTTGGACAAGCTCATCTCGATAAACGTAGAGCTTATTGTGAACATAACAGGGCTACCATCATGGGGCATGGATCCCATGCATTTTCTTGATAAAGCCAGGGAGAAATCATTTTCTTGTGTAGTGTTGAGATGAAGAAGAAGTATGTTACCTACAAGGGGATAGGAGGAATCATTATTAAGAGAATCAATGATGTCGCAACACAAATGGGTGCAAAGATCTTATCCTGTAAGTTGCTAGAAAATTTAGTAGAGAGGATGTTCTAGTTGGGGTTGTCGCATTTGCAGCTCAATGCATTGAGGGCACCATAGTGAGTTGGGCACCCTATCTTTTGAACCTATTCCTGGATGACTACAAGGATGCGTAGGATCTAGGAACAGAGTTTCATTATTCATAGATAATCACGTTAATAGCCTTTATGGACTAAAGAGAACCAAGTTCTGTAACTTTCAGTACCAGACCCAAACTGAACTAGGGAGTGAGATATCTATTTCTGAAAGCCACATCGGATTCTAGGCACAAAAAGATGAATGGGTCGATATTTGAAGGATACCTACGCGACTTACAGAAGGCCATAAACAACATGTGGAGAATAACACCAGAGGCTATCACATGGTTTCAGGACATTTCCAACTTCAAGGCCACACGACATGCAATATGGATACAGGTACGCAAAGACCCTGATAAGTAGTGGCTACAGAAGCACTATTGTATCATAGAGGAAAACATTTACATGGTGATCAAAGATTGGGAAGACGAATGGAAGATTTCAGTCCTCACCCAAGACTTGCCAGAAAATACAGTAGAAAAGGAGCCTATATAAAAAGAAACAAAGACTCAAGAAGTCTCAGTGCCCAAGAAATGGAGGACGGGCCAGACAAAGACAAAGAAGACCGAAGAATGGGAAACTAAGAAAGGGACACAAAAGGGGAAAAAGAACACTACACAACCAGCTCAAGTGTAGCAAAAACAAGCTGAGGCCGCACAAGGCACTACACCAAGTCCCAATCCACAGGAACCAGGTGGCAATAAGAGGTCATCCACGTGGACAGGAGGAGAATTCAAGAAGATGAAGGTACAAAGAACACCTCCAGAGTATACAATCATGGACGACGATGGATAAATGATAGCATGAATGGTCCAGGATTGTATAGCTGAGGATTTTGACAATGTTGCACACCATAGGGACAAAATTCAGGAGGAGTTGACAGACATGCGACAGCTCCTCAAATGAATTAAGGAAGTATACATAGCAGGCAACAACATGGGAATAGGGCCATCAACACCGTAGATAGAGGAAAGAGTGGAAGAAGAAGAACGAGATCCAGTCCATATGATACTGCAGCCAAACGTAACATTCCACATCATACCCAGTATGTTGCGTATTGACGAGATTGTGGGGAAGACACCCCTAAAAGACTTAGCTGAAATCCAATTGGTGTTGGCGCGCATGTCATCCAGGGAACTACAAAAGTTGCAGGTTAGCGTAAACCATGAGGTACAGTCTCACGCACGCAAAGACTTAGTCAAATTGCAGCATGCAACAGAGAAGAAGGATGCGTTGTAAATAGTCTATGAGCAGGCTAAGTTCGATACCCAAAAGGAAAAGGATAATAGGAAAGGATTAGAGAAGAAAGTGGCAGGAACTTACGAGAATATTCCAAAGGCCACGCAAGGGGATAAAATCACAGTAGAAAAATAGATTGATCATATTGCACATGCAATTGATCAATACCAGAAGGAGATCTAGAATCTTCGAGAATAACTCACACCCACTACTCCACTAGCAGTGAAGGAGAAAAGAAAGAAGGAAGAAATAGCGCAACTGCAAGAGATAGAACAACAAGACATCACAATAGCTGACTTGTTTGATAAAGCAACACAACTTTGGACAAAGTTAGAGGAGGATCAACAGGTCCAAAGGTGGGACAAGGAAGAAGAAAGGATAAATGCAACAATCCAAGACCTCAAGCAGAGGTAGAAGATAATGGACATCACAGAGCACGTCAAAGGGGTGTAGAACATGAATAAATTGCAGGCATAGCTCACCACAGCGCAAAAATAGAAACAAGAATGATGGGATCAAATGGAACCAATACATGAGTGAGTAAAAGAAGTCCTGAAACATGCAGAGGAAGCCAAGACACAGATAGCACATAACCAGGTAGAGTGCGTGGAACTGATCAGTGCCAAAATTTCAACCCACATAGTGGACACACTCAAGGAGAAGAATGCGCAGGCGCAGACATAGGCAACAGAGCTCAAGGAAAAGTTCCAGGAAATCACCAACGAGATTGAGGAAGCACACAAAGGTTAGGTGGCTTGGGACGACCAACATGTCAGTGTTGGGGGCCTGTTGGAGGCAGGACAAAGCGAAAAAGCATGTCAATTTTGGGAAAGAAAGCATGCATAAGGAAAGCGACAGCTCGAAGGAAGAACAACACACACTGATACAGGAAAGACCTAAAAACTATAGGGTTAGGATTTTGGTAATGTATTGTAATGGCTGAAGAGCCAGAAATGTATAAAAATAGATACTTAGGTATCATAAGAGGTTCAGATATATACTTAGGTTTGGTTTGGTTTTTGTTCATCAGAGAGACTAGTCGGTATTGTAGCAAGATAATATGGAATGTTTTGTTGTATGACCTATTTTTGTAATTTGTTGAGATAGAGAGGGTGAGAGAGGGTAGATTTTGAGGGTTAGATCACAGGCTGAGGAGCCTAGTGTGATCTAGTCCACCTAATATAGATCTTACCTGACTGAGGAGAATTGTAAAGCACACGATGTTGTAGTACCAGAGAGACTATAATAAAAGAGTTGAGAGGCAAATCTTTGTGGGCGTAGCCCAGGAGGGGGTGAACCATGGTAGGATCTGTGTTATGTGATGAATGCTTGCAGATATTTATTGTATTCAGTAGTTATTGTTATGTTTAATGAATGGGTTTCTATATTTCCTGCTTATTAGCAAATGACATTATATTGTTGTTACAATTTATAATAGTGACTCAATATATAGTTCTCATATCTTGCACTCAATCCTAGGCTATAAACACATGAGTCTTATAGCCACCCATTAAAGTTATCTCAGGTGAGACTGTGTCATGCACTCTATGCACTGCGTTGCCTTCTGGTTTACCAGGACGGCCAATAGTTTTATAGTCTTTGTTGGAAACCCGAACAGACATGAACCCTGGGTCAATACAAACTCAAACATAATAGAATAGTAACCAAAAGTAGGAATTAGCAGCATCGGGTTGTGATGATGAAGAAGGACCCTTAGGGAGGTTCAAGAATTGATTGACAACAGACTGGAGGGAGGTAAATTGAGTTGTGAGGTTGGCTTCCAAGTTCTCAATGCGGGAATTAGTGGAATCCAACTGAGATGTGATATGTTCTATGGATGCATGGGCTTGATGGATGAAATTTTGGAGATATTGGTTGTGAGTGGTGGCCATTTGGAGAGGGGAAGTGAAGGTAAGGAAAAAATGAGTGGGTGGGACCACAAGAAAAAGACTTATAAGTGATAGGTACCACAAAAATCAGTGCTTGCAAGGAAATATAATGGGATAGGCGGAAAAATAGGGAAACTAGGAAGGGGTCGGGTCCACTGAAACAAAAAGGATAAAAAAATGAAGGGTATTACTGTGATCAGGGAGAAAAGGGGAATCAAATGGAATAGGTCCCAAATAAGTGTGTCGGCGGGACCACTATACTCTTTTTTTTTACTCCTGCAGAGTTATACTACGGCCTGAAGAATACTGCAATGACGAAATGCCCAAATGATTTACAGGAAGGAATGTGTAGTAATTTCGCAGCCAGAATGCAGAAGATATTGTAGCACGAAAATAGATATTACTGGTTCTATTTATGTTTTCTTCCCAAGGGTTAGGGTATTCAAGGGTTCTAGAGACAAGGGTTTACCCTGTTCTATAACTCTCTGATATACGTGTGGGGTCCAATAGTAGTACTCGACCCAATATCTCAGGGAACCAACTAAGGAGGCTAGACTGTAGCCTTAGTCGTACTACCCGACTACCCAAGTACTTGAGAGTATCTTCCAGAGTGATGTTCTCGGTGGCACTATAGCAGTCACGCGACCGATCAGATCTATGGAGGGATTCACGAGATCTAGGTTGATCCATATACAAGTGTTTTCGGATGCGCTACCACTCGAATGGGTACCAACAGGGGTTACAAGGGTGGCCAATAGATGTGTGATTAAGTACCACTTGTATTTCTTGCGTGTATGAATCCTCAATCATGGTTTTATGCACGTAACGACAAATTTTTGTAGCTTAAAGACGTCCTAGTATGTCTCTACCCTGAAAAAAAATTAACTGGCAATTTTCTACGAAGGAAGGTGCTCTGATACCACTTGTAATATTCCATCTATAAAAAAGTACGCAGAACATAAATAAATAGCGAGAAATGACAGATGAAAAACAATATAATCAGAACAACACCACAATAATACCAAAATGATACCAGAAGAACACCAGAAAGATCACTTCGATTACTAAGAGAAATGTTCACTTGTCTCTTCAAGGGGTAAACCTCCAGTAGAGCAGAGCTCTATTACAATAATATCCAAGACAAAACTTCGCATACCCTCTACTCCTATTTATACTAAATATGTCTATCAAAAGAACAATCTAGAGGAAGATCCTTCTAGAAGTGGAGCTTCTATTAGGTCTTCTTACATTGGACTTATTATTCCTTATTGCTAAGCCTTATTAATATTGACCTTTATTACATGTAAATATATTATTCTACCTACGTGAGGGGTTAGGTCCCTAACACCATGAGATGAGAGAATATGTCACCTTTGTGACACTAAGTGGGTAGAAGGTGAAAAACACTTCCTCTTGGATTGCAATTCCTATATCCATATTAGCTCTCAATTTAAAAATATTTTCCACATTATAGACCTTCCTAACCTCCTAAGTCATCAAAAATTTGGTGATCTTACTTCTCTCTATGCTTTTTGAGCCTAGAAATACAACTAAAGATACAATTTTAAAGTAAATGAAGTAATATCTTACCTTCTTAAGATGAGATAAACCAACTACTTAAAATTATAGAATTTAAATTTGTATGCAATATATTGTAAATATTTATTTAAAAAATATAACATCTTTACTTAACATATTTAAAAAAATGTAACATCTTTACTTAGTAAATCAATAATTATTTAAAGTAAAATTATAGAATCAACAATTTTTATAATATAATATATTGTCTATTAATTTATATATAATGTAGTAAATCAATAATCCTTTAACACAATTTTATAATCCTTTAACACAATATTATAGAATTTTAATTTTTATAATACAAAATATTATAAAAAAAATTTAAAAATGTAACATCTTCACTTATGATTAACAAAAATTAAATGGAAATATAATAAAAATTTAGTATTGTATTCACTATTATCACCACCCATCATGAGTGCAAAATAGATGGAGGAATAATAATGAGTGGAGGAATAATAATGAGTGGAGTTTATTACTTATCTATCCATATTCATTTTTGAGTGATTCTCCAAATTTTTCATTAATTTTTTTTCCATTATATTAATTTTTACTTTTAGTTGCATTCTTTTAGTTGTTATAAATACTGAATGATTTTTCAATATTTTTAAGAAAAAAATAATTTATTTTACTAATATATATATATATATATATATATATATATATATATATATATATATATTTCAATTATTATTTTTTTATTTAAATATTTTTTATTAATTAATATTTAACCTTTATATGTACTCACTAAAATCTCGTGTATTTTTCACTCCAATGCCCACTTGACTGTCATGAGAATATTGACCATTTAAAAATCCAAAAGATAGAGTTATTTGAAAGTAAAATACAAGAATAGGTCAAACAAATTAGGGAGGAAATGCTTTTGGTCAAAATACAAGAGAAGCTATCATCACCATGAAAAGGCAATGTACCATTTAGTCGGGTAAGCCCATGCTCGACATAGGTCCTAAATTTTTAAACGACATCCTTTGCGCTCACAATAACAATTTAAATAAAGCAATAAAGAAATCCCAGTAGTCTAATCAATCAAAATAAAATAAATGTGACATTTGCCTAACATAGGAGCCTTGCCCTTTTTTTTGTTACAATAATAATAACATAAGAGCCTTGCCCTTCTTATTCGAACACGTGATTACTAGATCTAGATGCCCAAGAGTTTTGATGAGCAACCAAGGCACGTACTTCATAAACAACACTATCAATGCTATGAATGAATAATTTCAAGTCCATCATGAGAAGAGCACACCATATCACCCACAGAGAAATGGCATAGTGGAAGCATTTAACAAAATATTGGAGAATGTGCTGACCAAGATCAGTAACGTCAATATGGATGACGTCAATAGGGATGATTGGGAAGTCAAAGTACCAGCAATATTATGGGCCTACATGACTACCTGCAAAAATTTGACAGGACACATGCCATTTAAATTGGTTTATGGCCAAGTGTTGGCCCTTGACTAAGTTTTGAGAAACACTTGGTCATATTTGACCGTTTTTGGGACTTCAACATCCTGTCTAATATGGAGCGCTAGATCACGGGATCCCGATGCACTTTTGGGACCCTTTTAGGGTTTTGGGTTAATTTAATGGGAAAGGGATGTTGGCCCGTGGGCTTACCCATGCTTAGGCCTACTTTTGTAATGTATAAATAGAAGGATAGGAAATGTAAGAAGGAGTAGATGTGATTTCTTAGTGGAATTGGTAGTGCATCTATGTGATGTCGAATAAGTGCTCTGTGTGAACTGTGTAAGGCTTGCAAGGCTAAGTGCAAGTTACTATGTGGTTGATATAGAAAGCTAAGGTTTGTAATGAAAGGAAGAAGGATCTAGCGATCTGCGTAGATCTTCTATCCTATGTGAAGAATGGTTTTGGAGGCTTTGTTCTTGTAACAGCTTGAAGATGATAATAAATAAGAAGATATTGTGGGTGTAGCCCTAGGGGGGGGTGAACCACGTAAATCTGTGTGTTATGCTTCAATGTGTTTATCTTTTCTTATGTTATGTTCTTTGATATATCCACTTATGATCTATGCTTCTTAGATATATATGATTTTTAGATCTGATGTGTATGAGGATGCTCAGTACTGATCTATTAGATATGATCTGGGTTACTATGGTTAAGTGTTGAAATACTGTAAATCTATGTATTCACCATGAAGATCTGTGTTATCTGCAAAGTATAATAAGGGTTAAATAATGATCAATGATCCATGCTAAGTGCCCTATAAAAGATATAATCACAGATATGTGTCCCAGCTAAGGTTGCAGACACTTGAGTCTTGCAACCACCCCTATCTCTACCTTGGGTGAGACTTCATCAGCTTTACAGGTGTTGCTGAAAGGGATGGTAGTTAGGGATTTGTTGGTGCACTCTTGAGTGTTGAACCCTGGGTCTTCCCCTATGCCAACAAATGGTTCCATTGTCGGGACCTGAAACTGTGATTGTTGGGAACTAAGGAAGAAGAAACTTTGTGCAAAAGAAAGCATTGTGCGTAGATCTGTTTCCCTAGTATGCAACTTTTTACTCAACCTGTGAAGCTTTGTGATAGGAATAAGGTCAAATCTGAATTAAGGAAGATTATATCCGAAGAAAAGATGCAAGATCTGAATGCGTTGTTCTCTAAGAAAAGTAAAAGTGGGAATTCCTGAAAGAAAGAGGTCAGATCTGCAGAAAATAGGTAAGATTTGTAAGACTTGTGCTCTAATAAAGGTAAGAATAGTTAAAATTTCTTAGATCTGGAAGCTTTGTGTTCTGTAGAAGTAAGATAAGTGAAATTTTTTGTTTCTAAAGCATGGATCTAGGTATGTTTGATAGATTCGGTCCTAGCTTAAAACCTAGGGCATTAATATATGAAAGAAAGTTTGATATGAATAGATCTGATAAGAATAATGATAGATATATTATACCTATGCATAAAAATAAGTTTTGGACTAACAAATGGATGTAGGGTCCTAGAAAGAATTTTTTGCAGGCTAGCTACCATGATCCTGGTGCGAAGTGCAGAAGAATTTGGGGATCATTTAAGAGAAAGAGAGGATTGATCCTATGTTACAGTTGTAGAAAACAAAGCCTTCTAGCTAAGGAATGCCCTATTGGAAAACCCAGTTGTCTCTATTGAAAATATTTGGACCATGAAGTATTGGATTTCCCTGGAATGATTGCTAAGATTGAAAGAATGAATCTGCATGAAGAAAACCCTAGGACATCCCCAGAAATAGAAGAACCCCGGAAAGAATCAAAGAAAGTATTAATACAAATGAAAGAAAACCTGAAGGAACATAAAGATGTCCAATTACCAGAGATATTCAAAGAAAAGGAACAAGTTGAAGCAAGACTAGGGGACTTTGACATTGACTATATTCTTGATGAAGAAACACAAGTGAACATTATGCCAGAAAGAACTTGGGGAGCTATATGGAATCTTGCCATGATTCCTTCACTGCGAGGAATAGGACTATTCAGAGGAATATCGATGATGTTATGTGGAAAGCTCACTCAGATACCTATGACATTCAATAGAACTTTGATAGAAGAAGATTATGAGATTATCAAATTTATTGAGGACAACGAAATGTTCACTATGTTACCTCGAAAACCTTGGATTGAGAGAGATCAAGACATAAAGAAGGAAGAAGAAAAGGTGTTACAATAACAGAGACAAGAGATAAAATATTTCATGACCAGAGGGATCACACAGTTGATTGAGGAACAAGAGAATAAATCAAAGCTATTTGACACTAGAAGATCAGATGTAAAACAATTAGGGGACTCACTAAATATTGAAGTATCTGTACCAGATATAAACGAAGTAGTTCTCCTAAGTCTTGGGAAAGAGCCTCAGCAACGCAAAGTGACTATACCCAAGGAAAATAAGAATCAGAATAAGAAAAGAACTACCGAGATGAAGCTCACGGGGAAGAAGGATAGAAAACTAAGTAAAAAGAGAGCTCAGATTCACATGCTATAGAGGGTTCCAGAGGGAACCTCTCTGAAATAAACTTTCCAAATTAGAGCTTCATCGGGATATCAGAACAATGACATGGGTCACTTCGCCATGGCGAAGCAATATAGCCATTGGAGGTGGATATATCTATTCAAATGCTGCTCTGAACAGATCAAAAAGCATTGATGGCTCATCACCAGACCATTATACCATGCCATAACAGATAGAACTAGAGTTAAGGAAGCCCCATATCCGTTGCAAACAATCTATTACAGAGTTAATTACTTAATCCATCGCGCCATGCATGGAAGACACTTTTTCTAATCGTCAATTTGAGTCTCCAGACTACCTGAATTGTGAACAGTGATTACTCTGCCTTTACTCTCTACCTTATTACAGTACCTATGTTACTTTGAGAACTCGAGTTATTGATTCTGACCGTATATGTCCGACGAATTTAGCGCAGCTGAAGAATCTATAAGAAAGGTACTTGCTAGCCTCAGAGTCGAAAGATTCATGTCGAAGTGAGGATTGTTTATAGCTTTACAGGAATCATCGATGAGAGGTGTGCAAGCCTCCCTGTCGACTGCTCGAGAAGGAACAGCCTGAGACAGCGTAGAAAGAAGAACCAAACATAAAGACGATATGGCCAACGTGAAGTTGGTTCTATCCATCCTACCTGCTTACATACCATCTTTGAGCAGTGAGATCAATAGAGATAGTGTGCCTAGAGACTTTGAGTACACTCTAGTCACTATGTACCTGCCAAAAGGAGTACGCACAGTCCATGCAGATCACGACAAGATCACATCATTGAATTTTAGTGAATTCAACCTGGGGGATAGTAAAGTTTACAACAAACTTGGCCCATACAATTACCTAACTAGAACCAAGGGAAATAATTCCAATATTTTCCCTTAGCAATGGACGATGAACCTCACACAGTCTACTTTGCTCAACGTTATGAAGACACTGCACTTCGACAGACACCAGGAGGTGAATTCTTGTGTGAATTTGTTGCTGGCAAGTTACCATGGAGGATAGTTATGGTTTAATCATCGCATAACAATTGATCCAGTGCTGATCAACCAAATCATCGGGCTTAGCACACAGGGCTTTGATCCCCACAATTACTATCCTGGAAAGACCATGGACCACGCTCTTGCATAGAATATCAAAGAAGCCTATGGTGATGTTGAGAAAGGCACACAAGGCTACAAGGTAGCTTCTATTGAAAGTGGTGCAGTGTGCCTCGCCTGTCAATTGATCACAGGGAAGTTGGTATGCAAGAATCAACCCATGCAAGTATTTGACTTTGTAGTCAACCTCGCAAGGAAGTGCACAGAGGGACTACAGATGAACCGAGCGAAGTACCTAGTGAATCAACTAGAGATTGACTGCAGAGAAGCCCAGGATTAGGGGCATGAATTTCATTTTAGCTAGCTCTTGATACTTATAACTTTCATTCCATGGGAGCTATCAGAAGTTGCAACCTTCCCCGACATTGACCCCTTTGAACCACTAGCTACGAATTTAAGTACACTGTGGTACTCGAACGACATGAACAAGCAATGGAAATCCATTGTCGTATTTCATACCTACTACACCCGATTGAAGCTCGCCATCTAGTATGAGCCTTGCATGACCCCGAATACTTTACATAGGTTTTAACCTTTGATAAATTTCACTGCAGACCGCCATTTTATATATATTATAGCACGTGCTAATGATAACAAGGAATAGCTTTAGTCTTATTATAAGATGACAGAAGAAGACCCAGAGGAAATCACCAAGGAATGGTTGGTGGACCTCCTTATTCCGGCAGACCCCGTAGAAGTGTCCGACATTGACAATCGAGAAGTTGTGCAAAATGCACCTGGGCCCAGTAACACAAAGAAAACAAAGCAGACAAAGAAGGATGAGGAAATCCAAGATGCAGACAATAGATATGTAAGAACCGCATCCATTACACTAGAGCAAGGAGGTAATGGTGAATACTTAGAGGAAGTTGAACAGAGGCCAGGAGACAAAGTAGAGATCATAAAGAAAAGGAAGGGTTCACCTCCGGAACCTTCCTCCTGGAAGAAATCAAAAGCACCTGTGACTAAGATAAAGACCACACTCACTCCAGATGACTTCAGTTTTCTCATCATAGCTATGAACGAAGACATAGAAGAGATAATAGAAAAGCAGGAAGCTAAGAAAGAGACAATGTACAATAGAATCAAGATTGAGCTCCAAGGAGTACAACAAGATATCCAGTCTAGCTGTGCAGTCTCCTCTACGCCCCTGCCAGAAGGAACAACAGAAGAAGGAAATGAACCAGTTCAACTCTGCAAGATTGTTGACACATTCGAAGTATGCCTTCGAAAGGCACAAGAAGAAACAACGTAGGCCACCCAGGCCTTAAAGCACAGGAGGATATCATCGAGCAATGTTGAGCTGCGCAACAAGAGAAGGACACTCTCCAAGCGAAATTTGAAGAAGATAGAGTGAAGATCCAAAAAGAGAAAGAGAAGTTGCTCGCGAAGAAGATTGGGATTGAAGAAGTAGTCAACAGATCATTTCACTCTCTGAACGGCTTAGAATAGAAGGCATAGGACCCCATAGAATGCAAAGTGATGATTCTTGCTGAAGTTATTCAACAACTTCTACAAAGAGTCATGGACTTAGAGCTTCAAACCATACCACAAACCCCACAAGAAGTGCGCGACCAGCGAGAAATAACTACACGGAGCACCATAGAAAGGATTAAAGCACTCGATGAGGAATGAAAACAATTAAGTAGCAGAAGTGTGCAGATCTACGAGAACCCATAATTGTATAAATTGGAGTCACAGCTCCAAGAGGCAAAGTACGACGCCAAAAAGCTACAGGTGTAGTTGAAGGCCCTGTCACCCGTAGAGAGAATGAAGAGGTTTCCAGAGAAATGCACAACTCAACAATAGATTCACACACTTCAGAGTAAAGTAATGGAAGCCTCTCAACGATTTCAAACAGTACAAGAAAAGGCATGCCAATTTTTCACTGAAGTTGAAAGCGAAGGAGTAGAACTTGAATAGGTTGTGAATATAGTAGAACAATGCCTATAAGGGATGGTGAATGAGGAACTCATCCAGGATTTCATCGAGAAAGAGGCAGTAGCATTGCGGTAGGTCAAAGAAGCTTGGTCCAAGCTCGAGGAATTCAAAGCAGAATTGGTCAGACCTGAGTGACTCGGGACAAGTCACATGTGAGTGTTGGGGGCTTGTTGGCCCTTGACTAAGTTTTAAGGAACACTTGGTCATATTTGACCATTTTTGGGACTCTGACAGCCTATCAAAGATGGAGCGCCAGATCATGGGATATCAGTACACTTTTGGGCCCCTTTTAGGGTTTTAGGTTAATGTAATGGGAAAGGGATATCGGCCCATGGGTTTACCCACACTTAGGCCCACTTTTGGAATGTATAAATAGAAGGATAGCCAATGTAAGGAGTAGATGTGATTTCTTAGTGAAATTGGTAGTGCATCTATGTGATTTCGAATAAGTTCTCTATGTGAACTGTGCAAGGCTTGCAAGGCTAAGTGCAAGTTATTGTGTGTTTGATATAGAAAGGTAAGTGTTGTAATGCAAGGAAGAAGGATCTAGCAAGCTACGTAGATCTTTTTTCCTATGCGAAGAAGGGTTTTGGAGGCTTTGTTCTTGTAACAACTTGAAGATGATAATAAAGAAGAAGATCTTATGGATGTAGCCCCAGGGGGGGTGAACCACTTAAATCTGTGTGTTATGCTTCAATGTGTTTATCTTTGCTTATGCTATGTGCTTTGATATATCCACTTATTCTTTGTGCTTCTTAGATATATATGATTGTTAGATCTGATGTGTATGAGGATGCTTAGTGCTAATCTACTGGATATGATTTGGGTTACTATGGTTAAGTGTTGAAACACTATAAATATGAGTATGCACCGCGAAGCTCTGTGTTTTCTGTGAAGTATAATAAGGGTTAAATACAGATGAATGATCTATGCTAAGTGCCCTGTAAAATATATAATCACAAATCTGTGTCCCAGCTAAGGTTGCAGACACTTGAGTCTTGCAACCACCCCTGCCTCTACCTCAGGTGAGACTTCATTTGCTTCATAGGTGTTGCTGAAAGGGTCAGTAGTTTGGGCTTTGTTGGTGTGCTCTTGAGTGTTGAACCCTAGGTCTGCCCCTGTTCCAACACCAAGAAGTAGTGGTTCCATTGGAATTCTTAGTACCAAGCTTGTGCATAGCAACAATCACACATCTAACAGAACGAGGCGCAGTACAGGAGCGACTAAATCAGTTAATGACCGTGGAGGAAGATCGGATCCTAGCAGGATTCCACCAACAAGTTCAAAAATCAAGGGACAAATCTTGGCATGACAGACACAAAAACAAGAAAACTTTCAAGGAGGGAGACCTAGTATTGATGTATGAAAAAAAATCGTTTCGACACCCAGGAAAGCTCAGAATGCATTGGCTAGGACCATATGAAGTAAAATATGTCACAGATGGAGGAGTTGTACATTTGAGATATTTATCAGACACAAAACGTAGAGGAATAATCAATGGGAGCCGACTGAAGATGTACAAG
>ML803171.1:371217-407571 GCA_009831015.1 Picea engelmannii
AAAAACTCTTTTCACACAAGAAAAAAATTTCGCTTCTCGATGACAACAAGGGTTAGATCTCGGTTAGCTTACCCGGAAGATGCACCTTTTCCTATCTGTTTCTGATTTTCCGAGATCGCACAAGGCATGGGGAAAAGAGCATATGCATATCTAAAAGAGTAGCAGCCCGGGAAAACAAATACAAACCGAAATAATCAAAACTTTGCAAAAATTTAAAAATGCGTATTCAAATTTTATACCTCCGGATTCTGACTGTAATGGCCGTATCTTGGGAAAACGGAAACCTTTTCGAGTGAAACGAAAAATGTTCCTGAATGAAAAGCGTGCTACGGATGCAATGGAACAGTCCTTTCAACCCAGAAATGTACAAAAATGCTAGAAAATGGAGATGAGGCAACTCAGCTTCACGATCTCGATCTACAACAAGAGCGGGTCTTCAAACATGCTCTGATACCATGTTCGACAACACAGGTATTCCAACAGAGGATGAACACCTTCAATAACCACTCACATAACCAGATCAAAGATCAACACACCGATGTTTTCACGTGGTAAAACCCCTACGGGGAGACATCCACTGCCCCAGCCAACGCGGCCACTTGGAGTAGTTTATTAATGCAAAGAAAAAGATTACAGAGAGATTTTATAAGAGAGTTTCTCACAATCGATCATTGGCAAATGACCCTCCATGCTCTTTAAATAGATATCATGGACCAATTGGGTGTTAAGCCACAGATCAATGGTTGTTAAGATCGAGGAGAGTATGAACCGTCGGATCACTCTATGTCGGGAACATATCGTGACCGTCGGATTGCCTAACTACAAATGCATACTAATGCATACTAAAGAAACACACTTTTACCTAACGACATATTAGACCAAGTAGATCTTAACCTACTCCTAAGTGTCTAAATATCCTAACACTTTTTATCTAAGTTCGAAATTATCATGTTTTGCATATAAACATTAATTAATATTTAGATAATTTAATCCTCCTTTCAATTATAAAATTTACTTTTTCTCCTTTTACTTTTCTTCACCCCCCCTTTATTAATTGTTTAATTAATTTATAGTCCTCTTATCCTACTTAGACCTAGGCTTACCAAATCTTAAGGGAAAATTTATATTTTAACAAACTTTACTTATACATCATTAATTTAAGGATGACCATGTCAAGGTAATAACTTGTTTTCTAGGCACCTAGGTTCATTTAATCACTTTTTTTTAAACCTCGTGATGTGTCGTTCAAGACACACTACATGGTCCAAGGGTGCCACTCGCTTTTATTCATGTTCCAATTATGCGACGTGCCCTTCAAGACACATTATGTGCTCCAAGGTTGCCACTCGCCTTTTGACTGATTTTGGTAGACATCAAAACCCTGGAGTCAATACTCTGTTAGGTGGCCTTGTGGGAGACTAAGGGCCTCTAAGGATTAAGAACCCTACATTATTGTGTGCCCCTTATAATCTTCATGAGAGACTGTCTCAGTCTACCCTCACGACATCGTGGATCTCTCGAACTAGGTAATCGCTAACCTATAGTTCGAGCCATGGTAGGAGTGCTAGTAGGCTGTGGCAGGGTTGTTGCCACACCTCTCCCTCAATATCTCTGGTAGTCGTGCATGACCCCTTTACTCCAAATGTGAGTTTGATTAGCAAGCTATCGCCAGCCTGCATCAAACAACAAAACATGTCATCAATCTATAAACAACCTCATAATATACCTGCCATATGTCACATATGCAATACATAAATAGGAAAACCATATTAATCCACTCCCTAACTCGATCCAAAGTCCATGGAGGTCCCTTGATGCCATCGACATCCTCAATCTATCCAAATTCCTGCATACTCAGTAAAAACTAGTCAATATCACCTCTCGACACATGTATAATCAAATAACATATCATCGTATCCACAACATCATCACAATCATAAGTGAAATAGTGAATCATATAATGAACTATATCACTTGCACGCAAGTATCCTCAAAGAATAATTCGACACATGTATAATCAAATAACATATCATCGTATCCACAACATCATCACAATCATAAGTGAAACAGTGAATCATATAATGAACTATATCGCTTGCATGCAAGTATCCTCAAAGAATAATTCCAATCAGGTGTGCGCAACAACAAGATGTTACAAATCCTCAATTTACTTAAATCATGATCCTTAAACAATATAGATTATATTAATAAACTAAATTTGAAAAATCATACAATAATAAGTAAATTATTGTAAATCCATTTTAATTTTTAAATTACTTTGAAATATTTGAAGGTGAATTTATGATATATATATCTATATCTATATATATATATATATATATATATATATATATATATTTTGAATGGAACTGATTATTATATTTTATTTGTTTAAATTTTATGGTTTTAATTTATTTTATTGACTAAGATATCTTTCATTTTTCCTTTTTTCTCCTTCTAGTTAAGAGGCTTTATTTTAATCTAGGTTAAATGTTAAGACGTTTAATTTTAATTTCGGTTAAATGTTATTAAAAATTACATAATTTAAAACCATAAAATTTAAACAAATAAAATATAATAATAAGTTCCATTCTTTCTATCTATATATATATGATAAATTCACCTTCAAATATTTTAAAGTAATTGAAAAATTAAAATAGATTTAATTTAATTTAAGTTTTAATTTATTTTATTGACTAAGATATCTTTCATTTTTTCTTTTTTCTCCTTCTAGTTAAGAGGCTTTATTTTAATCTAGGTTAAATGTTAAGATGTTTAATTTTAATCTCCGTTAAATGTTATTTAAAATTACATAATTTTTTTGAAGGGATATTGACTTTTTTGGAGAGACTATTAAGATTGAAACATCTTTTTATTATATTGTAAAACTTAAGAATACTTGTGATTGGCTATGAACTTATTTTCCTTAGACCTAAGAAAATAAGTTAACAACCCAAGACTTAAAAAAAATTATTTTACTTTGTATAGTTTTATTTTAATAACCATAACATTTATACATAACCCGTAATAATTATTAAATATTAAATATGAAATGGTTGAAAAAAAGCAACTAGTAACCCGTTTATAACCAATAATATAACACATGCAAAGAAATTATAATAAGCTAATCAATCAAGTTACATGTTAATGCAAGTTTAAAAGGTGTAAATCCTTATCTAGATGTATCTAAAGGAACATTTTACTAAATTGTACAAAAGTTGTCTATGGTGATACTTGTAAAAGATTAGATGTAAAATCACCAAGAATATCACCCATCTTACATTTTTAAAATGTTGCAGGAGGAATGATGTCATCTGTATTAATTTATGGTTTTTCTGGCGAGTTATCACCCATAACTCATTTCTTACTGATTTGATTTAATAAAGTGATCCAAAAATCTATGCTAATAAACTAAAACAGTGAGAAAGCCTAAAATAACAAATTACTAAGTTCGACAAAGTAGTTGTTTATGATGATATTTACCTATTTGAAAAGGTTACATGAAAAATCGCCAAACAAATCACCCATCTTACAATTTTAAAACCCTCTCGGACATTGGTCTCATTATTATTAATTTATTGGTTTCTTCATAATTTATGCATTTACACCTCATTTCTTAATGTTTTGATTCCAATATTTTATGAGTGTGTATCACAAATTATAACAATAAAGAAGTTATATAACTGAAGTTTAAATAAATATGTGACACAAAATGAACTTATGTATATAATGTTTTTTTAAAATATTAATTTCGTTATTTTAATGAGGAAAAATTAAAAAATATTTTCATTTTAATATTTTTTTTTCTGTTTTAAATAAGTTGTTTATTTATAGCTTTCAAGTAAATTTGTAAATATTACTGTACATTAAAATTGTTTAAATCATAAATTTTAAAAATTATATAATAATTTACTATGTCATCTCTCACACAAAAAAAAAGGTTTTTCCATTTTTTTTTTATGATTTATATATAAGTTAAAATATCTGATGTTTCCCTATTTTTTTGTTTATGATTTATATATAATTTAAAATATCTGATGTTTCGTTAGTTGATTTTTTTTTTTAATTTATATATAATTTAAAATATCTATGTTTCCTTACTATAAAATTATTTTTTATAATTTAATTTTTGGTTACATGTAATATGTAATTTAAAATATTTGATAACAATTTAAAATATTTGATGTTTCATTTTGGTAAATATATTTTTTTAAGGATTTTTATATAAAATTAATATATATTATTTTAAGATATTCAATATTAAATTTTAATTTTTTTTAGTTTTGAAATGAATATATAAATATTAAAATTTAATAAAATTGTCTAATTTATAAATTTTAATGATTATGTAATGAGTTATTATGTGAATTTTTTTTATAAAGAAATATATGTTTTTTTTCTTCTCTAAATATAATATAATTTAAAATTAATGATTATGTAAAAAGCTATTATGTGAATTTTTATATAGAGATATATGTTTTATTTTCTTTTATAGATATAATATAATTTAAAACATTATTTATGTTTTTATTATAAATTTGTTTTTTATAATTTTATGTTTATTAATTAACTATTTTTAATTTATTTGTAAAATATTTTATGAGGTTGGCAGAAAAAAACATAAAATATTAATGACATAAGTTAAGAAAGGATATGTTAAACTTTAAAGATGTATCTAATCCAAATTGTAGGATTGAAAAATATAAAGAGAAAAGCATGTACAATACAGTGGAAAGTTCTGAAACAAAAAACAAAGTTCTTTCCAATTTCTCTTTTCTAAATTTATTTTCTTTACAATTGCTTACAAAGTTTAGGATATCTAAATTGAAATACTTAATTTTAAATATATATATATATATATAAACTTGTTATATAGTGGAGCATTTTGTGTATTAACATGAACATACTTCTATAAGTAAGGATGAAATATATATAAAATGTTACTAATATTTTAATTTTTTTTAAATAATAAGACATTTTTTGAATTATACAAAACATTTTGTATTTGGTATATGAATAGAGTATTATAACATTAATATGTTTTTAATGAAAGTATAACAAAAAATACATTGTAAAATATTATTATTTTAATATAAATGTATATATATCTTATTTTTTGGATTTGATAATTTTTTAGGAGAAAAGACATGTTAATATTATATCATTAATAATTTGAAATAAAATAGGAAAATGTTGTTATACAAAAAAAAACTGATAGTAATAACTAAAATGCCGTGTGATTCTAATTTATTATTCTTCTTTTTTTCTATATCATAAATATATTTCTATATAAAAATTTTATATCTCTATTTATAAATGAAATGTCATTTTCTATACCATAAATCTATATCTCTATCTATAAATAAAATTCATCTTTTTTTCTATATGATAAATATATTTCTATATAAAAAAAATTATATCTCTATTTATAAATGAAATATCATTTTCTATACCATAAATCTATACCTCTATCTATAAATAAAATGACATTTATATTTTGTTTTATAAATCTTAACTCATATATATATATATATATATATATATATATATATATATATGAATATGAATATGAGTTAAGATTTATAAAACAAAATATAAATGTCATTTTATTTATAGATAGAGGTATAGATTATATATATATATATAATTTTAAATAAATTAAAAATAATTTCTTTACATAAATCCTAACTTAAATCTATCCCAATCATCAGTTTATTAAATCATACATCCATGGCATCTCAACATCAACATTTATGTTAAAATTAAAAAGATAGGTCATAATTTTTGGTTTTTGATCCTTTAAAAAAGATCCAAAATTTGTTTTACCAAGTTTATCATTTTTGAAACCAGTACTAGATATCTATTTGGGGCCGGAGACGTCCTGGTATTTCTAAGGCCAGATGTCCGGGCCTCAGGCTGCAAGGATGAACAATCTGATATTCACTTGATTCGATTTGGTTATCAGAGGTTATGCGTCCCTCTTTTGATAAATCTGAACCCGTTAGTGCTATATTTGCATAGAGAAACTCAACACGACTTGCTTTGTCATTGCCTGTTCCTTGGAGGACAGCGATCTGCATTTGGGAACATCGTCACCGACCCTGATGATGACATTGCTACTGTTGTAATCATGGACGGAGTAGTACTTGTGCCTGTAATCAAATTCTGTATAATCTGAAGACCTGATAATGCTTATCATTATCAGCGACAATCCTTGCATTGAGAGAAAAAAAAAAAGTACTTAACAGTTTCGAGTGAGTACCACTGTAATCCATATAAATAAATAGAAAATGAAGTACAAAGAAAGTAATTTCACCAAACTTTAGGTTGGAAACATGTTAATTAATTTCCTCATGTTTGTAGTTATGTTAATGGGCATGCATGCAATCTATTTATGAATTGTTCGTGTAATTATATGATCTATTCATGATCAGTTAGTGTAACTGAGTGATAGATGTTATATATGCAAGCATACCCATAGAGGTGTGAGTACAATGTTAGTGCAATGTGTAGTAAGTCTGTGAGATCAAGAAGCACTACTGAGGTGTTGTGTGTATGAGAGGAGAGGATGATTATATACCTACGTTGGCTATTGTAATTCTCCCTTGAATAAAAAGAATATCATTATCATTGCCAGTGGCTTTTTCCCTCAATAAGTTTCCACATAAATTACTGTATCAAATTGTGAAATTAATGTGCTTAGTTTAATATGTGTTTGATCTTACTTATTTTATGTTCTGTTACAGGCTATGTTTTGCTTTATCTACCCAACACTTGGATCATTCTAATTCCATTGAAAATGTAGGTTTTCACAGATATAGTTATAATAATATAAATAAGGAGCTTGGAAATGTTTCTAAACCTCTCACTCACACAGTTTTATCCATAAAAAATTTCAACCAAAAAATTTCTACTGTTTTTGAAATTATTTATTTAAAATTCTACTGTTTTTGATATTATTTATGTAAAAACCTATATATAGCAACAGCCATGAGCTCATATAAAGAAATCGAGGTTTGCACTAAATAATATTTCTTAAATAGATAAGCCTTGGTGGGATGCAAGGCTACTTAAGGTTAAACTTTTTTTTATGAGAATCAAGATATATGTTTGTAAGGATCGAAAACTAACCAGTGGCATCATGACCTGAAAATCCTCTAGTTTTCTGGTTCTCATCCTGTAAAGCTGTTGTCCCTGCCTGACATTGGGATATAGTACATGGACTGGGTTTAAGTTTCCTTCTCCGTCTGTTGTGCTCAGCCAGCCGCTTTCTGCAGCTTCGCTTTGCTTCGTCGAATTCAAATCTCGGATGAAATCTATCAAACGCCATCACAGTTAAACTTTCATCTCGATAGATAAATGACATGAAATTCAAAAAAAAAACATTTTACACTAAGAATTATTTTACAGTTTAGAAAGGAAAATGAAAAAAATAAAATCATTTACAGTTGAAATATGGAAATGAAAAAATATAAAGGATAAAGAGGATATATAGTCAATTGAATGTAGTTTGGATGGTTTTTAGGAATGTTTATTATCCTTCGATTCAATTCTCATAATAACATGAATAAAACTCATAATAAGTATGTTGTAATAACTTCCACCATATATATATTGGAAAGTTGCTTTTGATTCAAAATTAAATAGCAAAAACAACTACTATAACTTGAAAAAAATGAGATAACTGTTATTTCCAATTGAAAAAGGAAAAAAAATATATAATCATTGATGATAAAATGCATGTGATTATAAACACTTAATTTAACATTATGAACATTAAAATAACTTACGTAGATCGTTGAGTTTGAACAAAACAAATAAACCCCTCATTAGGAAGTGTACAATAACACCAAAGAATACAGGTTTTAAAATCTTTAAAATAAATACACCAAAATTGCAAATGTAAGATTTTATATGACCCGACTCCATACGGGTCATATAAAATATCCTCATGAACGTAGATCAGGCTTGGAAATATAGGCACTCGAAGCTTATTTCTCATGAACGTAGAGCAGGCTTAGAAATATTTGATTCTTGAGAGGATCAGGCCAGTGAAAATTAACACCGAACCTGTGTAGTATTGATGAAAATATTATACATATTGCTTATTGAAGAAAATAGCGTTTCTCGAACCCTAGCTGAGAGAACTTATGAAAACTTGATATGAACGTAGCTGAAGCTTGGAAGCAGTACAAACAATCCGAAAAGCTAAACTAGAAGGAGACATGATCATGATTTTGTAGGAATGGAAAAGAATGAAAAATAGAGGCCGGCATTTCATTTAAACGAATTACCTGCTACATTGTTGGCAAAACCGCTGAATCAGACCGCCTACAACGACCGTAGAAGCCTTAGAGTGCAATTCACAAACTTTATGTCGGCGATGGTAATGTTTGCCACTGCTCAGGTTTGCTTTACAACCCTCGGCCTGACATTGGGGTATCTGCGAGCCTGTACACGATGAGATTCCTGTCTTGCAAAATGTTTTGCCATGACCAGTTTCTTGGGAAGCGCCGGCGGAATATGCAGTTGTTCCGGCCCCAGCTAGGTTCAGTCCCATTCTGGCCGCGAACAAACCCTCCTCCTCCGCCTTCACCAAGTAGCAGCCATGGACTAGCTGACCTCTTTTCTCTATTAGTCCATGGGGTTGCTCAAGGGTTGTATGGTCGCTACTGCACCCAAGCCTCCACATTGAACAAGGATCAGCAAAATGATCTTTCCAGAATAATCCTGGTGAATCCAAAAGCGATGAAGAATTTAGAAACAAGGCAGACTCAAGCGATCCTGGTACTGATTGTGAGGTCGTCATTAAATTTCTATGTTCTGGCTGATCTGAATTGTCCTTTTATTCGGCGTGCTAATTTGCATTTCCAGACGAAGACTAGACAGAGCTACACTACACTTCACTTGCAGCTTCGACATTTGCATCCGAATCCATAGCTTCTTCATCCAAACCCTAAAACAGCTGAGCTAAAGAGGTCTATGGTAATTGTTGGAACACTAACCCTAAAGCCATTAAAGTGCTCAGTCATAACCAGCTAAGCCTGTGATGTGATCCGTAGCTTTTAGCTTCAGTGGCAAACTGTTCATGAGATCAAGAAATTGGGAATTGTCTGGGCGATTAAGGTAACTCATGATCACCCCAAGAGAAGGCAATTGCCAGGACTAAGGCCAAGAGAAGAAGGGTGCATCTCCTATTTTCTTTAGTTTAAGCTGGAGTGGGCCAGAAGCAATAATTGTGCTATATGGCGAGGACCACGGACTTGTGGGATTCAAATGTCCCCACAATTTGTTGCGTCGGAATAGGCTAGTTCATCTTTCTCCAGCTTTTTCAGTTAAATTTTCATAACCAGATTGCTTTTGAATTCATGCCAGAAAATAAAATGCCATTTACTCGGAGATCAGACTGTTCCTTGTTACATCACCCATATCATCTGTCCGATTCAGATCCACCATCAATCCTGTTACCATTTATTGCTACAAATCAATTCCTGCTAAAAGTGAAATCTCCTTCGGGATCACATGTCGTCTTGTCTCGTTTTATATTCAATTATATGAAAAAATAAAGGTTTTGTGTTAACCCTAGTTCGTTTATCTCATTCAATTTCAAATCTATAAACGAGCCAGCGTTAATACTATGAACATTAGTTATTATTGTAACAAAAAAAAGGGCAAGGCTCCTATGTTAGGCAAATGTCACATTTATTTTATTTTGATTGATTAGACTACTGGGATTTCTTTATTGCTTTATTTAAATTGTTATTGTGAGCGCAAAGGATGTCGTTTAAAAANTTTATTTTATTTTGATTGATTAGACTACTGGGATTTCTTTATTGCTTTATTTAAATTGTTATTGTGAGCGCAAAGGATGTCGTTTAAAAATTTAGGACCTATGTCGAGCATGGGCTTACCCGACTAAATGGTACATTGCCTTTACATGGTGATGATAGCTTCTCTTGTATTTTGACCAAAAGCATTTCCTCCCTAATTTGTTTGACCTATTCTTGTATTTTACTTTCAAATAACTCTATCTTTTGGATTTTTAAATGGTCAATATTCTCATGACACTCAAGTGATATTGGAGTGAAAAATACACTGAGATTTTAGTGAATATATATAGAGGTTAAATATTAATTAATAAAAAATATTTAAATAAAAAAATAATAATTAAAAAAAATATATATAAATTAGTAAAATAAATTATTTTTTTCTTAAAAATATTCAGATATCATTTAGTATTTAGAACAACTAAAATAATGCAAGTAAAAGTAAAAATTAATATAATGGGAAAAAAAATAATGAAAAAATTGGAGAATCACTCAAAAATGAGTATGGATAGATAAATAATAAACTCCACTCATTATTATTCCTCCACTCATTATTAATCCTCCAGCTATTTTGCACTCATGATGGGTGGTGATAATAGTGAATACAATACTAAATTTTTATTATATTTCCATTTAATTTTTCTTAATCATAAGTGAAGATGTTACAATTTTTTAAATAAATATTATAATATTTTGTATTATAAAAATTAAAATTCTATAATATTGTGTTAAAGGATTATTGATTTACTACATTATACATAAATTAATAGACAATATATTATATTATAAAAATGTTGATTCTATAATTTTACTTTAAATAATTATTGATTTACTAAGTAAAGATGTTACATTTATTTAAATATGTTAAGTAAAGATGTTATATTTTTTAAATAAATATTTACAATGTATTGCATACAAATTTAAATTCTATAATTTTAAGTAGTTGGTTTATCTCATCTTAAGAAGGTAAGATATTACTTCATTTACTTTAAAATTGTATTTCTAGTTGTATTTCTAGGCTAAAAGAGCATAGAGAGAAGCAAGATCACCAAAGTTTTAATGACTTAGGAGGTTAGGAAGGTCTATAATGTGGAAAATATTTTTAAATTGGGCGCTAATATGGATATAGGAATTGCAATCCAAGAGGAAGTGTTTTTCACCTTCTACCCGCTTAGTGTCACAAAGGTGACATATTCTCTCATCTCATGGTGTTAGGGACCTAACCCCTCACGTAGGTAAAATAATATATTTCCATGTAATAAAGGTCAATATTAATATGGCTTAGCAATAAGGAATAATAAGTCCAATGTAAGAAGACCTAATAGAAGCTCCACTTCTAGAAGGATCTTCCTCTAGATTGTTCTTTTGATAGACATATTTAGTATAAATAGGAGTAGAGGATATGAGAAGTTTTGTCTTGGATATTATTGTAATAGAGCTCTGCTCTACTAGAGGTTTCCCCCTCGAAGAGACAAGTGAACATTTCTCTTAGTAATCGAAGTGATCTTTCTGGTGTTCTTCTGGTATCATTTTGGTATTATTGTGGTGTTGTTCTGATTATATTGTTTTTCATCTGTCATTTCTCGCTATTTATTTATGTTCTGCGTACTTTTTATATATGGAATATTACAAGTGGTATCAGAGCACCTTCCTTCACAGAAAATTGTCAGTTAATTTTTTTTCAAGGTAGAGACATACTAGGACGTCTTTAAGCTACAAAAATCTGTCGTTACGTGCATAAACCCACGATTGAGGATTCATACACGCAAGAAATACAAGTGGTACTTAATCACACATCTATTGGCCACCCTTGTAACCCCTGTTGGTACCCATTCCAGTGGTAGCGCATCAGAAAACACTTGTATATGGATCAACCTAGATCTCATGAATCCATCCATAGATCCGATCAGTCATCTGACTACTATAGTGCCACCGAGAACATCACTCCGGAAGATACTCTCTAGTACTTGGGTAGTCGGGTAGTACGACTAAGGCTACAGTCTAGCCTCCTTAGTTGGTTCCCTGAGATATTGGGTCGAGTACTACTGTTGGACCCCACACGTATATCAGAGAGTTATAGCACAGGGTAAACCCTTGTCTCTAGAACCCTTGAATACCCTAACCCTTGGGAAGAAAACATAAATAGAACCAGTAATATTTATTTTCGTGCTACAATATCTTCTGCATTCTGGCTGCGAAATTACTACACATTCCTTCCTGTAAATCATTTGGGCATTTCGTCATTGCAGTATTCTTCAGGTCGTAGTATAACTCTGCAGGAGTAAAAAAAAAGAGTATAGTCGTCCCGCCGACACACTTATTTGGGACCTATTCCATTTGATTCCCCTTTTCTCCCTAATCACAGTAATACCCTTCATTTTTTTATCCTTTTTGTTTCAGTGGACCCGACCCCTTCCTAGTTTCCCTATTTTTCCGCCTATCCCATTATATTTCCTTGCAAGCACTGATTGTTGTGGTACCTATCACTTATAAGTCTTTTTCTTGTGGTCCCACCCACCCATTTTTTCCTTACCTGCACTTCCCCGCTCTAAATGGCCACCACTCGCAACCAATATCTCCAAAATTTCATCCATCAAGCCCATGCATCCATAGAACATCTCACATCTCAGTTGGATTCCACTAATTCCTGCATTGACAACTTGGAAGCTAACCTCACAACCCAATTGACCTCCCTCCAGTCTATTGTCAATCAATTGTTGAACCTCCCTAAGGGTGATTCTTCATCATCACAACCCGATGCTGCTAATTCCTACTGTTGGTTACTATTCTATTATGTTTGAGTTTGTATTGACCCAGGGTTCATGTCTGTTCGGGTTTCCAACAAAGCCTATAAAACTATTGGTCGTCTTGGTAAACCAGAAGGCAACGCAGTGCATAGAGTGCATGACACAGTCTCACCTAAGATAACTTTAATGGGTGGCTGTAAGACTCATGTGTTTATAGCCTAGGATTGAGTGCAAGATATGAGAACTATATATTGAGTCGCTATTATAAATTGTAACAACAATATAATGTCATTTGCGACTAAGCAGGAAATATAGCAACTCATTCATTAAACATAACAATAACTACTGAATACAATAAAGATCTGCAAGCATTCATCACATAACAAATATCCTACCATGGTTCACCCCCTCCTGGGCTACGCCCTCAAAGATTTGGCTCTCAACTCTTTTATTATAGTCTCTCTGGTACTACAACGTCGCGTGCTTTACAATTCTCCTCAGCCAGGTAAGATCTATATGAGGTGGACTAGATCGCACTAGGCTCCTTAGCCTGTGATCTAACCCTCAAGATCTACCCTCTCTCACCCTCTCTATCTCAACAAATTACAAAAATAGGTCATACAACAAAAAATTCCATATTATCTTGCTACAATACCGACTAGTCTCTTTGATGAACAAAAACCAAACCAAACTTAAGTATATATCTGAACCTCTTATGATACCTACATATCTATTTTTATACATTTCTGGCTCTTCAGCCATTACAATACATTACCAAAACCCTAACCCTACAGTTTTTAGGTCTTCCCTATATCATTGTGTGTTGTTCTTCCTTCGAGCTGTCGCTTTCCTTATGCATGCTTTCTTTCCCAAAATTGCCATTCTTTTCCGCTTTGTCCTACCCCCAACAGACCCCCAACACTAACATGTGGGTCGTCCCAAGCCACCTAACCTTTGTGTGCTTCCTCGATCTCGTTGGTGATTTCCTGGAACTTTTCCTTGAGCTTTGTTGCATGTGTCTGTGCCTGCGCATTCTTCTCCTTGAGTGTGTCCACTATGTGGGTTGAAATTTTGTCACTAATTAGTTCCACGCACTCTACCTGGTTATGTTCTATATGTGTCTTGGCTTCCTTTGCATGTTCCAGGACTTCTTTTACCCTCTCATGTAGTGGTTCCATTTGATCCCATCATTCTTGTTTCTATTTTTGTGCACTGGTGAGTTATGCCTGCAATTTATTCATGTCCTACACCCCTTTGACGTGCTCTATGATGTCCATTGTCTTCTACCTCTGCTTGAGGTCTTGGATTGTTGCATTTATCCTTTCTTCTTCCTTGTCCCACCTTTGGACTTGTTGATCCTCCTCTAACTTTGTCCAAAGTTGTGTTGCTTTATCAAACAAGTCAGCTATTGTGATGTCTTGTTGTTCTATCTCTTGCAGCTGCACTATTTCTTCCTTCTTTATTTTCTCCTTCACTACTAGTGGAGTAGTGGGTGTGAGTTATTCTCGGATATTCTAGATCTCCTTCTGGTATTGATCATTTGCATGTGCAATCTGATAAATCTTTTTTTCTACTGTGATTTTATCCCCCTGCGTGGCCTTTGGAATATTTTCGTAAGTTCCTGCCACTTTCTTCTCTAATCCTTTCCTATGCTCCTTTTCGTTTTGGGTATCGAACTTAGCCTGCTCATAGACTATTTACAACGCATCCTGCTTCTCTGTTGCATGCTGCAATTTGACTAAGTCGTTGTGTGTGCGAGACTGTACCTCATGGTTTACGCTAACCTACAACTTTTGTAGTTCCTTGGATGACATCCGTGTCAACACCAATTGGATTTTAGCTAAGTCTTTTAGGGGTGTCTTCCCCACAATATCCTCAATATGCAACATATTGGGTGTGATGTGGAATGTTACGTTCGGCTGCAGTATCATATGGACTGGATCTCATTCTTCTTCTTCCACTCTTTCCTCTATCTACGGTGTTGATGGCCCTATTCCCATGTTGTTGCCTTCTACGTATACTTCCTTAATTCATTTGAGGAGTTGTCACATGTCTGTCAACTCCTCCTGAATTTTGTCCCTATGGTGTGCAACATTGTCAAAATCCTCAGCTATACAATCCTGGACCATTCATGCTATCATTTATCCATCGTTGTCCATGATCGTATACTCTGGAGGTGTTCTTTGTGCCTTCATCTTCTTGAATTCTCCTCCTGTCCATGTGGATGACCTCTTATTTCCACCTGGTTCCTGTGGATTGGGACTTGGTGTAGTCCCTTGTGCAGCCTCAACTTGTTTTTGCTACACTTGAGTTGGTTGTGTAGTGTTCTTTTTCCCCTTTTGGGTCCCTTTCTTAGTTTCCCATTCTTCAGTCTTCTTTGTCTTTGTCTGGCCCATCCTCCATTTCTTGGGCACTAAGACTTCTTGAGTCTTTGTTTCTTTTTATCTAGGCTCCTCTTCTACTGTATTTTCTGGCAAGTCTTGGGTGAGGACTAAAATATTCCATTCGTCTTCCCAATCTTTGATCACCATGCAAATGTTTTCCTCTGTGATACAATAGCGCTTCTGTAGCCACTACTTATCAGGGTCTTTGCGCACCTATATCCACATTGCATGCCGTGTGGCCTTGAAGTTGGCAATGTCATGAAACCACGTGATAGCCTCTGGTGTTATTCTCCACATGTTGTTTATGGCCTTCTGTAAGTCGCATAGGTATCCTTCAAATATCGACCCATTCATCTTTTTGTGCCTAGAATCCGATGTGGCTTTCAGAAATAGATATCTCGCTCCCTAGTTTAGTTTGGGTCTGGTACTGAAAGTTACATACCTTGGTTCTCTTTAGCCCATAAAGGCTATTAACATGATTATCTATGAATAATAAAACTCTGTTCCTAGGTCCTACGCATCCTTGTAGTCATCCAGGAATAGGTTCAAGAGATAGGGTGCCCAACTCACTATGGTGCCCTCAATGCATTGAGTTGCAAATGCGACAACCCCAGCTAGAATATCCTCTCTACTAAAGTTTCTAGCAACTTACAGGCTAAGATCTTTGCACCCATTTGTGTTGCGACATCATTGATTCTCTTAATAATGATTCCTCCTATCCCCTTGTAGGTAACATACTTCTTCTTCATCTCAACGCTACACAAGAAAATGCTTTCTCCCTGGCTTTATCAAGAAAATGCATGGGATCCATGCCCCATGATGGTAGCCCTGTTATGTTCACAATAAGATCTATGTTTATCGAGATGAGCTTGTCCAACCATATGTCGCCACCATGTGTGACTACTAAAAAAAGTTTGACGCATTTGCTTGTGTACTGACCTCTGCCAAAATGTGGTAGGTCCAACAGACCCAAAATTCTTGTCTTCTCCAACCCTGTTGCCCATTGGAGTGGCTGATAAATCGGTTCCCCAACCGGATTTGTGCCTACAGTCTTCATGTATGTCCTCTTTGCAAATTTCAGAAACTTGTCTGCATATGCTACATCGTGGTTTGAATATTTTATCTTGTCAATCTACCCTGACAAGCCTGATTCCACTCGTATCCCATCTGGTATACATGGTAGAATGATTGTTGCGACAAGTTGCTTGCGAGGTGACCTAGGTACTTGTTGCTTGTATTTCTTCGGCGGTGGTGGCTGGCTCGAAGTTATAGTGACTATTGTTTGTGCTTCAAAATACCCTTCCGACGAACCTGTGACCTCCTCTACTATTCCTTTTTGTGGATGATCTGACACAGTGGTTTGAGACTCATCTGGCTCGATTGTTGCTTCCCGATTCATCGTCATTCCATTGAATTTCATATCTTCTTCAGTGTTCTCATGTTGCACCTCCTTCAGGGTTTCTGCATCCTGGTTCTACTTCTCCTGTACCTTTGTTAGTCTATCTATATTCGTGCCCTCCAGTGTTGAATGTTGGGTTTTTTCCACTACAAGTGTGGGGTTCACTGGTGTTGTGTTTGGGGATGGGGTTTCATTGAAATTGATGACATCTGACAACTATTATTCGCCTTCTTCCAACTATACATGTGACCAGGTTTTAACTCTAGCTTGTCTAGTACTCTGGCTTGCTTCCATTTTCTTTGGTGGTTCCATGGTGGTGAATTTAAAATGTTTGTTGAGTTTGAATGATCTCTGCGACCTCTGTAAACTCTGCTCTATGATCCTTGACCTATATCGCTCTCTGTCTGCTCTCTTTTCGCAAATAGAGTCTTTCTTCCCGCATCCATGTGTTGTATGGGCATCCCATGAAGCTTATTGAGGATGCTTCCTTAATTGTGGGTTCAATTCACCTTTCATTCTTTCATACTTTCCATTACTTTTCCTTTTCGTCTCAAGTTAGCATGATTAATGTGGCATCCCATCGGTCCTTTCCATCCTTTAATTCCACCCAAATCCATCTTTTCGAACTATTTTTTCCATCTTTCCATTTATCGCTTGTTTCCCTTTTTACCTAGTCATTTTCCTTATCCTCACCAAGTTTGTGTTCCTAACTATGCGTTCCCTTTCTTCTTTCGACACACTGCACCTCTGTTTTTATTTTTTTTCACTATGCAGTGGGTGGTTGACTGTCCTTGTACATATTGAGTCGGCTCCCATTGATTATTCCTCTATGTTTTGTGCCTGATAAATATCTCAACTGTACAACTCCTCCATATATGACATATTTTACTTCATACATTCCTAGCTAGTTCATTTTGAGCTTTCCTGGGTGCCAAAATGATTTGTTGTCATACATCGATACTAGGTCTCCCTCCTTGAAAGTTTTATTGTTTTTGTGTCTATCATGCCAATATTTTTCCCTTGATTTCTGATCTTATTGGTGGAATCCTGCTAGGATCCGATCTTCCTCCATGGTCATTAACTGATTTAGTCGCTCCTGTACTACACCTCGTTCTGTTAGATGTGTGATTACTGCTATGCATAAGCTTGGTACTAAGAATTCTAATGGAACCACTGCTTCTTGGTGTTGGAATAGGGACAAACCCAGGGTTCAACGCTCAAGAGCGCACCAACAAAGTCCTAACTACCGACACTTTCAGCAACACCTGCAAAGCAAATGAAGTCTCACCTGAGGTAGAGGCAGGGGTGGTTGCAAGACTCAGGTGCCAGCAACCTTAGCTGGGACACATATCTGTGATTATATATTTTACAGGGCACTTAACATAGATCATTCATTAGTATTTAACCCTTATTATACTTCGCAGACAACACAGAGCTTCATGACAAATACTCATATTTAAAGTGTTTCAACACTTAACCATAGTAACCCAGATCATATCCAGTAGATTAGCACTAAGCATCCTCATACACATCAAATCTAACAATAATATATATCTAAGAACCACAGAGCATAAGTGGATATATCAAAGCACATAGCATAAACAAAGATAAACACATTGAAGCATAACACGCAGATTTACGTGGTTCACCCCCCCCCCCTAGGGCTATGTCCACAATATCTTCTTCTTTATTATCGTCTTCAAGTTGTTACAAGGACAAAGCCTCCAAAACCCTTCTTCACATAGCAAAGAAGATTTGCGCAGCTCGCTAGATCCTTCTTCCTTGCGTTACAACACTTAGATTTCTATATCAAACACACAGTAACTTGCACTTAGCCTTGTAAGCCTTACACAGATCACACATAGCACTTATTCGATGTCACATAGATGCACTACCAATTGCACTAAGCAATCACATATACTCCTTATTACATTGTCTATCCTTCTATTTATACATTACAAAAGTGGGCCTAAGCATGGGTAAGCCCATGGGCCAACATCCCTTTCCCATTACATTAACCCAAAACCCTAAAAGGGGCCCAAAAGTGGACCGAGATCTCGTGATCTGGAGCTCCATCTTTGATAGGCTGTCAAAGTCCCAAAAATGGTCAAATATGACCAAGTGTTCCTCAAAACTTAGTCAAGGCCCAACAGGCCCCCAACACTCAAATGTGACTCATCCTGAGTCACTCAGGTCTGACCAATTCTGCTTCGAATTCCTCAAGTTTGGAGAGAGCTACTTCGACCTATCACATTTCTACTACCTCTTGCTCGGTGAACTCCTGGATGAGTTCCTCATTCACCTACCCTTCTAGGTGTTGTTCTAATGTATTCACAACCTATTCTAGTTCTACTCCTTAGCTTTCAACTTCAGTGAACAATTGCCATGCCTTTTCTTGCACTGGTTGAAATCGTTGAGAGACTTCCTTTACTTTACTCTGAAGGATGTGAATCTATTGTTGGGTTGTGAATTTCTCTGGAAACCTCTTTATTCTCTCTACGGATGATAGGCCCTTCAACTGTACCTGTATCTTTTCGGTGTCGTACTTTGCCTCTTGGAGCTGCGACTCCAATTTATAAAATTTTGGGTTCTCGATTAGGTTCTCGTAGATCTGCACACTTCTGCTACTTAACTATTTGCATTCCTCAATGAGTGCTTTAATCCTTTCTACAGTACTCCGTGGAGTTATTTCTCACTGGTCATGCACTTCTTGTGGGGTCTGTGGTATGGTCTGAAGCTCCAAGTCCACGACTCTTTATTGAAGTTGTTGAATAACTTCAACAAGCATCATCACTTGGAATTCTATAGGGTCCTCTGCCTTCTATTCTAAGCTGGTCATAGAGTGAAATGATTTGTTGACTACTTCTTCAATCCCAATCTTCTTCTTGAGCAACTTCTCTTTCTCTTTTTGGATCTTCTCTCCGTCTTCTTCAAATTTCTCTTGGAGAGTGTCCTTCTCTTATTGCGTAGCTTGACATTGCTCGATGATTTCCTCCTGTGCTTTCTTTAAGGCCTGGGTGGACTGGATTGTTTCTTTCCGTGCCTTTCGAAGGCGTACTTCGACTGTGTCAGCAATCTTGCGGAGTTGAACTGGTTAATTTTCTTCTTCTATTGTTCCTTCTTGCAGGGTCACAAAGGAGACTATGTAGCTAGATTGGAGATCTTGTTGTACTCCTTGGAGCTCGATCTCGATTCTGTTGTACATTGTCTCTTTCTTAGCTTCATGCTTTTCTATTATCTCTTCTATGGCTTCGTTCATAGCTACGATGAGAAATCCGAAGTCATATGGAGTGAGTTTGGGCTTCATCTTAGTCACAGGTGCTTTTGATTTCTTCCGAGAGGAAGGTTCTAGAGGTGAAACCTTCCTTTTCTTTATGATCTCTACTTTGTCTCCTGGCCTCTATTCAACTTCCTCTAAGTCTTCTCCATTACCTCCTTGCTCTAGTGTAATGGATGTGGTTCTTACAGATCTGTTTTCTACATCTTGGATTTCCTCATCCTTCTTTCTCTTCTTTGTTTTCTTTGTCTTACTGGGCCCAGGTGCATTTTACGCAGCTTCTCAGCTGTCAATGTCAAACACTTATGCGGGGTCTGCTGGAATAAGGAGTTCCACCGACCATTCCTTAATGATTTCCTCCAGGTATTCTTCTGTCATCTTATAATAAGATTGAATCTATTCCTTGTTATCATCAGCGCGTGTTGTAATATATATAAAATGGCGGTCTGCACTGAAGTTTATCAAAGGTCAGAACCTGTATAAAGTATTCAGGCTCATGCGAGGCTCATACAGGATCGAAAGATTCAACCGGGTGTAGTAGGTATGAAATATGGAATTGGATTGCCATTGCTTGCTCATGTCATTCAAGTACCAAAGTGTACTGAAATTCTCAGCCAGTGGTTCAAAGGGGTCAATGTCGGGGAAGGTTGCACCTTCTGGTATCTCCCATGCAATGAAAGCTATAAGTATCAAGAGCCAGATAAAATGAAATTCATGCCCCTGATCCTGGTCTTCTTTGCAATCAATCTCTAGTTGATTTAGATGGTACTTCACCCAGTTCATCTGTAGTCCCTCTGTGCACTTCCCTGCAAGGTCGACTACAAAGTCAGATACTTGCATGGGTCGATTCTTGCGTACCAACTTCCCTATGATCAATTGAAAAGAGAGGCGCATTGAGCTACTTTTAATAGAAGCTACCTTGTAGCCTCGCATGCCTTTCTCAACATCGCCATAGGCTTCTTTGATATTTTGAGCAAGAGCACAATCCGTGGTCTTTCCAAGATAGTAATCATGGGGATTAGGCCCTGCGTGCTAAGCCTGGTGATCCGGTTGATCAGTGCTGGATCAACTATTATGTGATGCTTCAACCATAAGTATTCTCCATGGTAACTTGCCAGAAACAAATTCACACAAGAATTCACCTCCTGGTGTCTGTCTAAGTGTAGTATATTCATAATGTTGAGTAGAGTAGATTGCGCAAGGTTCATCATCCATTGCTGAGGGACTATCTTGGAATTCTTTCCCTTGGTTTTGGTTAGGTACTTGTATGGGGCAAGTATGTTGTAAACTTTACAATCCCCCTGGTTGAATTCACTAAAATTCAATGCTGTGATATTGTCATGATTTGCATGGATTGCGCGTACTCTTTTCGGTAGGTACATAGTGACTAGAGTGTACTCAAGGTCTCTAGGCACACTATATCTATTGATCACACCGTTCAAAGGTGGTATGTAAGCAGGTAAGATGGATGGAAGAAACTTCGTGTTGGCCATATCATCTTTATGTTTGGTTCTTCTTTCTATGCTATCTTGGGATGCTCTTTCTCAAGCAGTCGACGGGGAGGCTTGCGTGACTCTCATCGATGATTCCTGTAAACCTATAGACAATCCTCACTCTGACATGAATTTTTCGGCTCTGAGGCTAGAGAGTACCTCTCTTATATATTTTTTAGTTGCGCTAAATTTGTTGGACATATATTCTCTATATGAATAGCTCAAGTTCTCCAAGTAATGTAGGTACTGTATTAAGGTAGAGAGTAAAGGAAGAGTAATCATTGTTCACAATTCAGGTAGTCTGCAGACTCAAATTCATGATTATCAAAAGTGTCTTCTATGAATAGCGTGATGGATTAAGTAAGTAAATCTGTAACAGATCATTTGCAACCGATATGGGGATTCCTTAACTCTATTTATGTCTGTTATGGCGTGGTCTAATGGTCTGGTAAAGAGCCATCAATTCTTTTCGATACGTTCAGAGTGGCAGTTAAATGGATATATCGGCCTCCAATGGCTATATTTCTTCGCCATGGCAAAGTGACCCATGTCGTTGTTCTGATATCCCGACGAAGCTCTAATTTGGAAAGTTTATTTCAGAGGTTCCCTCTAGAACCCTCTATAGCCTATTGATATGAGCTCAGCTTTCTATCCTTCTTCCCTGTGAGCTTCATCTCGGTAGTTCTTTTCTCATTCTGATTCTTATTTTCCTTGGGCATAGTCACTTTGTGTTGCTGAGGTTATTTCCCAAGACTCAGGAGAACTACTTCATTTATATCTAGTACAGATACTTCAATATTCGGTGAGTCCCCTAATTTTTTGACATCTGAGCATCTAGTGTCAAATAGATTTGATTTATTCTCTTGTTCCTCAATCAACTGCGTGATCCTTCTGGTCATGAAATATTTTAGCTCTTGTCTCTGCTGTTGTAATACCTTTTCTTCTTCCTTCTTTATGGCTTGATCTCTCTCAATACAAGGTTTTCGAAGTAAGATAGTGAATGGGTCGCCGTCCTCAATAAATTTGATAATCTCAAATCTTCTTTTATCGAAATTCCATTAACTGTCATAGGTATCTGAGCGAGTTTTCCACATAACATCATTAGTTTTCCTCTGAATAGTCCTACTCCTTCCAGTGAAGGAATCATGGCCAAATTCCCTATAGCTTCCCAAGTTCTTTCTGGCATAATGTTCACTTGTGTTTCTTCATCAAGAATACAGTCAATGTTGAAGTCCCCTAGTCTTTCTTCGACTTGTTCCTTTTCTTTGAAGATCTATGGTAATCGAACATATTTATGTTCCTTCATGATTTCTTTCATCTGTATTAATCCTTTCTCTAATTCTTTCTGGGATTCTTCTATTTCTGGGGTTGTCCTAGGGTTTTCTTCATGCAGATTCATTATTTCAAGATTAACAACCATTCTAGGGCAATCCAATACTTCATGGTCCAAATATTTGCAATAGAGACAACTGGGTTTTCCACTAGGGCATTCCTTAGCTATATGGCCTAGTTTTGTGCAACTGTAACATAAGGTCAATCCTCTCTTTCTCTTAAATGATCCCCAACTTCTTCTGAACTGTTCACCAGGATCATGGTAGCTAGCCTACAAAAAATTCTTTCTAGGATCCTGCATCCATTTGTCAATCCAAAAATTATTTCCATGGATAGGTATAACATATTTATCATTATTCTTATCATATCTATTAATATCAAACTTTCTTTCATCTATTAATTCCCTAGGTTATAAGCTAGGACCAAATCTATCAAGCATACCTAGATCCATGCTCTAGAAACAAAAAGTTTCACTTATCTTACTTCTACAGAGCACAAAGCTTCCAGATCTAAGAAATTTTAACTATCCTTACCTTTATTAGAGCACAGGGCTTACAAATATTACCTATTTTCTACAGATCTGACACCTTTCTTTCATAAATTCCCACTTTTACTTTTCTTAGAGCACAAAGCATTCAGATCTCATGTCTTTTCTTCAAATATGATCTTCCTTTCTTCATATCTAACCTTATTTCTGTCACAAATCTTCACAGGTTGAGTAAAATGTTGTGCACCAGGGCAACAAATCTATTCACATTGCTTTCTTTTGCACAAAGTTTCTTCTTCCTTAGTTCCCAACAATCATAGTTTTAGGTCTCGATAACATAACCATTTGTTGGCATAGGGGTAGACCCATGGTTCAATGCTCAAGAGTGCACAAACAAATCCCTAACTACCACCCCTTTCGGCAACACCTGCGAAGTCAATGAAGTCTCACCCGAGGTAGAGGCAGGGGTGGTTGCAAGACTCAGGTGTCTAGAACCTTAGCTCGGACACATATCTGTGATTATATATTTTACAGGTAACTTAGCATAGATCATTCATCAGTATTTAACCCTTATTATACTTCGCAGACAACACAGAGATTCACAATGAATACTTAGATTTACAGTATTTTAGCACTTAACCATAGCAACCCAGATAATATCCAGTAGATCAACACTAAGCATCCTCATACACATCAGATCTAACAATCATATATATCTAAGAAGCACAGAGCATAAGTGGATATATCAAATCACATAACATAAGAAAAGATAAGCACATTGAAGCATAACACACAGACTTACATGGTTCAACCCCCCCCTCCCCCCGGGGCTACATCCACAAGATCTTCTTATTTATTATCATCTTCAAGTTGTTACAAGCACAAAGCCTCCAAAACCCTTCTTCGCATAGGAAAAAAGATAGATCCTTCTTCCTTGCATTACAACACTTATCTTTCTGTATCAACCACATAGTAACTTGCACTTAACCTTGCAAGCCTTACACAGTTCGCACAGAGCACTTATTCGACATCCCATAGATGCACTACCAATTGCAATAAGAAATCACATCTACTCCTTCTTACATTGCCTATCCTTCTATTTATACATTGCAAAAGTGTGCCTAAGCGTGGGTAAGCCCACAGGCCGACATCCCTTTCCCATTAAATTAACCCAAAACCCTAAAAGGGGACCAAAAGTGGACCAAGATCCCATGGTCTGGCACTCCATATTAGATAAGCTGTCGAAGTCCCCAAAATGGTCAAATATGACCAAGTGTTCCTAAAAACTTGGTCAAGGGCCAACACTTGGCCATAGACCAATTTAAATGGCATGTGTCCTGTCAAATTTTTGGATGTAGTCGTGTAGGCCCATAATGCTATTGGTACTTTGAGGTCCCAGTCATCCCTGTTGACATTACAGATATTTGTCAGCACATTCTCCAAGATTTTGTTAAATGATGCCACTGTGCCATTTCCCTGTGGGTGATATGGTGTGCTCTTCTGATGATGGACTTGAAATTATTCAGTCATAGAATTTATAGTGTTGTTGATGAAGTGAGTGCCTTGGTTGCTCATCAAAACTCTCGGGAATCCAAATCTAGTGATCACTTGTTTGAATAAGGAGTGTTTTTTTTTTCTACACTGCAATCTTTCACTCGTGCATCTTCATCCCATCCTGTTAGGTACTCCGTCGCAGTGATAATATACCTAGCTCCTATTCTTTTTGTTGGTGGGTTTATTGGTCCCACAAACTCTATTTCCCACTTATTGAAGGCCTGCAATGTAACTTTTGGTCATAATGGCATCTTGTCCCTTCTGTTGGGTTTACCTACCCTTTGATAAACATCTCATCTCATAGTACTCCTTCGAGTCTCGGTGAATGGTCGAAAACCATAGTCTTGCACGCAATACCTTCTATGTGCTAGCTTTTCCTGCATAATGCCTTCCTGGTATTCCCTCGTTGGCTTCTGCTAAGACTCTTGGTCTTTCGTGATCTAACACGTACATTCATAAGAGGCTATATGTGTCCATTTTGTATAAATATCCTGTGATCAATTGATAGTATGCAGCTTGGACTACCATTTTTCTATTTTACACGATGTTTTATTCTTGTGGCACAGTACCTATGCTTAAGTACTGAATAATATTTTCAAAGTAATCATCAATGATATGGACTGAAAATAGTTGCACATCCATAAATTTTTCTTCTAAATTCATAGGTTCTTCTCCATTCCTGACCCTTGACAGGTGGTCAGGTCCTGCATTCTGTTTTATTGGATTGATGATTACTTCAAAGTCAAATTCTTGAAACAATAGTAACCATTGACAGATTCACCTCCCCAACACTGGCTTGTTGACTAGGTATTTTAGGGCTGAGTGATATTTAAAAATCTTAAAGTGTTTTCCCAATAAGTAATGTCTGAATTTTTGCAGTACATAGACCATAGCTAGGCATTCCCTTTCTGTAGTGTTATAGTTTTTCTCTGATTCTGATAGTTTCATGCTCACAAATGCTATCAGGTGATCCAAGTCTCCCACTCTTGGATGTGCCAAGATATCTCCAAGTGCTATGGATGATGAATCTACATGCACATGGAATGTCTTCTCCCAATATGGAAATACTAATATTGGTGCGGTGACCATCTTTTCCTTTAGGGTATCCAGACCATGTTGACACTCGTCATTCCATCGAAACTTTGTATACTTTATTAACAACTTTTCCATTGGTGCAGTAATCTACATATACCCTTTAATAAATTTCTTATAGTATCATGTGTGTCCCAATGTCTCCCTTATCTGACGGACTATTTTTGGTGGTGGTAAGTTAACAATTACTACAATCTTTGCAGGATCTACTAATAAACCTTGTTTGCATACTATGTGGCCCAATAGTATCCCGAACGGTGTTTCGAATATGCATTTATTTATGTTCACTGATATCTTCCACTTCCTACATATTTCTAGCATCAATCGTAAGACTTCTACATGGTCTTTCAACAAACTATAGACTTCCCAATCGTCCAAGTATACTTCGAGAAACTAGTGGATGAATTCCTTAAACACTACGATGACTACTCTAGAAAATATTGCTAGTGCATTCTTCAGTCTAAACGACATGACTGTGTATTGGTAGGATCCCCATTCTATCGCAAACGTGATCTTGTACCTATCTTCATGTGTTATCTTGATCTGATGGTAGCTTGAGAATCCATCAATGAATGAGTAGGCTTCATGTCCACCTACATTCTCTAACACTTCATCCATGAATGGTGTAGGGAATGGATCATGTAGGCATGCATCGTTCAACTTCCTCAAGTCAACACATATCCTTATTCCTTCTTGTTTTTTGTTCTACACTACCATTGGGATTATCCATTATGATTCTTCGATCGGTTTTATGATTCTGGCTTCGAGCATCCTATCAATCTCATCTTTGATATTTTGCTTATATATTGGATTCAGTCTGTGTGGTCACTTTCTGATCGATCACACTTCAGGTCTGAGTGGTATCTTCATTTCTTCTTTCTCTCCGGCTATACCCTTCATCTCTGTAAATGTAGTGGGAAAGAATTCATTGTACTCAGGAAATAACTCTATTATTCTTTCCACTCTTTTTTCATCCCAGTAATCTCCAATGTTGGCCAGTTTTGGATTCTCGACTATCCCAATGTTGACTTTCTTTACCTTGATCGACACAGAAATAAATTTTGATTCTATAGGTGGTCCTTCCACTTCTCTTTCTCCTTATAATTCTTCGATCTAAATATTGTGCAGATCATCTTCGTCTAGTGCTTCTTCTTGCACATGGTAACATGAAAACAGTTCCTAAAATGTCTATTTGTTCCATTGTTGTTCCTATGTTATGTGTTCGACTCATGGTTCTTTTATGAATATCACACCTCTTATATGTTTCAAAGCTGCATCTATATTGATGTTCTCATGTTCGAATGAGAAAGTGACTGTAAAATTATATTGCAATGTCGTCCAGGTCACAGTTTCCTTACGCAATTCCTGATCTATATGCCAGCTCACTGGTATGCCCTCTAAGGTGTTTATAAAATGATGAGGCCATTCCTCTGGGGCTGTCAATTTCCATAGTGTTCTTCATTTCTCCAAGTGTTTTGTTGGTGCCCCCTATCCATCGTACCTATGTTGCTTGTTGTTTGTCTGTTCTGTGCCAAACCTTATGTGCAGTAACCTCTTACATTGGTACCAATATGTGATTGTCTCTTTATGTGCACCCCTCCATCTTCCAGGTGTGGCCTTGAGTGCTATATCAAGGGATAAGAATATCTAGTTCTCCAAGAATTCATCTTCATACTGTGTCAAGAATGTTTCCAAATCATTTATTCCGTGAAAACTAGTTGGTTCCCTTATTTCTGTGCCTACCCATCTTACTGCACAGTCTATTCATGCACATCTTCTCATGGAAACTTTGTGTAGCCTTTGTTTCCAGTTTTCTAGACCGGTATTTGAGTCTGTTGCACATGAAGTAATGCTCTGCCAACTGAGTATCCCATCTGTAGTTGGGTTTACATAATCCTCATCATGCGTAGTTGTTCTGTACAACTGGCTGATTTCCTCTAGGTCTAAGAAAGTAAGTTCTACAAACCATTCCCCTTCTGATGGGTCTAATGGTGCGATGACCCTGTATTCTCCTGGTCTTCATGTTGATTATGGCTTGGTTTTCAAATGCCCAATCCAGACCAAGAAACACTAGGTAAGGTGTTGTGCCGTCCACTATTTCAATGACTTCAAAATCTACTTTAGTGCGCACTCCATCTAGGTTTACTATCACTCCTTTAAGTCTTTGGATTGGTAGAACTCTGTGTTGGTTTGCTAGTTTCAGTTGGATAGGTGAGTATCCTAGTGTGGGCTCTCCCATGCATTTCCATGTCTTCTTTGGTAATACATTGACTTCTGATCCTAGATCCAGTATGATGTCTCCCATGTTGAAGTCTCTAATGTTTTCATTTAGTCTGAACTCCCTACTTGTTCTTCTCCTTCTATGTAGGCGATTGATTGTCTTTTGTTCTAGTTTTCCTTCCGTCTCTACACTACATTTTTCTAATATGTTTTTCAATATTTTAATAGATGATGGATCATTTAATACTTTTATGCATGATTGAAAAAAGTGTTTGATTGTACTTACTTGTCCCGTGGGCTGCATTTCGTTGGTATGATCCAATAATGGAGGCATATCATATTCTAGTGTTCCCTTGTTTCGTTTCTTAGTTGAAGTTGACGCCATGTCTTCTTTCTGAAATTATTATGTTGCTTTCTTAAATACCTCCTTCTCCTTCTAGACATCAAATTGCTTCCCTGGTTCTACATTCTTCTTCACCCATTGGTTTTGTGTTGGTTCTTGTTGGACTGCGTCGTTTCCTATTTTATCTCCTCCATAAGTAAATATGTCGATGCTCCTTCCTTCATCCCTTTCTTCGACTGAGATCCATTGGATATTTTTTTTGTTCTAATTCCTCTTTTCTTGGATCTTTAGTAAAAGTGTCAGACATTCCTCTATATCATGGTCCGATGCGCAACAATACATACAAGTTGTTGGTGGAAGAAAACATTCTCTTGCATAATGTCCCAGTTGTTGGCAATTGTGGCATACCACTGGTCCTCGACCTCATCCAAAACCTCCTCATGCTCGTCCTCCACCTCTATAGCCTGCTCGATATCCCCTTGAACTGTTATACTGAGGTTACTAATTATAATGTGCAATATTGTACTAAGGTTGTGTTGTGTTGTACTGCGGTTATGCATTGTTATATGTTTGTTGCACAATATTATACTGCTACTCTGTAATGTTGTATGGAGCTGGAACTTGATTGAATTGTGGTGTGTCTTTCCCAGTCATAATTTCTTCTTGCACTCTATATTCATTTGATGTCCTTTCTCACATCAAATCTATAGTTCTACAATCCTTGTCGTTGTGGCCCACTAACTTGCAAAATTTGCAATATGATCTCTTTGGGATTGTCTGGTATTTTTGCATCATCATGCAACGATATGGATTGTGACCTAGTTTCTTGCATATTTCGCACCATAATCCTCTTGTTGGTAATGGACTTGGCATTCTTGCTACCATATACTGTGCGAATGTTGGACATTCGTTCTTGCAGTGTCCTTTCATCTTGCAAGTGGTACACAAAACAACTTCCTGTTTATCCTTATTCTTATTCTGGTTGAATTGAAACATTAAGTTCTTCAAATCCTCCTTTAGTTCCTCAATAGTTGGGTCCATTTGTTGGTACTGGTTTTCTTCTAGTTGCAGCAAATGGACCCAATGCCTGTGTCTGAAATTTCTGTTGTCGCAATGGGTTTTTTAAGTGCGGGAGCAATGAGTTGAAAAACAGGTGTCGATGCTTCATATTGGTCATGAGTTATTTTAACTTTCCCTTCAGTCGCTTGAATCTCTGATAAATCTACCATACAGATTCTCCTAGTTTCAGTCTAATTTTGATCATCTCATTCATGTACTGATCTTTTGAACTCGGCCTCTGGAACTCATTTATCAATAACTTATTAATTTTTGCAATTGTTATGGTTGTCCCTATTAGATTATTTGTAGCTAAACTCATATACCAATACAGTGCGCGATCCCTTAGTTTAATTGCTAGTTGTGCCAATTTAGTGTCTTCGTACATGATCTGTTTTTGTTTCCAAATATTCTCATAGATTAACAAATGTTTTTCTCGGTCCTTTAAGGATTCTCCTTTAAATTATGTCAACCTGATAGTGGGATTATGTCTTGCCATTCTGAACGTTGAACTACTCCCTTCGTGTGGTGTAGATACCTGACTAGTGCTGCTTGAATTGGCCCCTCTAGTTATTTTTCCTGGTGTAGATGTACTTCCTGATGTCTAAATACTTCTGAACTTAGGTTTTCTAAATGGTGGTGTTCTCTTAGGTGTATTAGTCACACATGGGTTTATGGGTTCCACACTGACATTAATATGGATAGGATTACTGCCTTCTCTTTCCACTTTTGGACCTTTAGTCTTCCTCTCATATGTTGTGCACAAGATTTACTCAATCTACTCCACAGCCCAAAGATCCTCTACCTCTTCCCCATCACTCACCAAGCCTTCCCTCGCGGCTACGATTCTCTTCTTGGTATTCACCTTGTATTGGTAGGGTACTCCGCTATGTGTCTTTTCAGTTGTCGCAATGATCCGCTTGATGTGGTCATAATCCATCATGATTGGGTCCAAGTGTTCCTCCTTCTTTCCCTTATCCTTTCCTCCTTCCATTTCTCCTCTTTTTTTCAGTGCTTCCCCCCTTCCCCCATGCAAGCAGGGAATTTTAGCTATCTGACTCCATTTTCATTACCACTTTGTTATATAACAATATTTTAATATAAGTATATAGTGATCGAATGCACATTCCTTGAGTTCCATGTAGAAATTCTTGCTCCATTGTGTTGTACGACTTCATTGTGTCTACTGCAAACTATGTTATAAAGCCTTCCACAACACTGTCAAGCCAAAAATATATTACGCAGGTGAATTTGTTGTTCACCTACTGTAACTATTCAATCTGTATTAGGGTCCACTCTAACTATTGAATCTGATTCATTGCATGGTTATCCTTCAACCTTAGTATCCACTCCTATAATAAGTGTGGAAAATCACAGAAAAAGACTTCATGTAAATCAATAAACATGTATTTCTCAAGATATTTTTGGGGTCTTATTCTAGGGTTTTGGTTGTCTTTCTGTGCAAACTCCAACTCTTTGGTTCTTATCTAAGATTGGATATCTACTTTTGTGGGATTCCACGGTCTCAACATCCCCTTTTAGTATCTCATTGCTTTCTTCCCTAATATTTTATTGATCTACCTCCGACATATCTTCAACTTATCTCAGCTACACAACCTTCTCTTGTTCCTACCAATGACAACAAAACCATTTGTTGGTTACTATTCTATTATGTCTGATTTTTTATTGACCCAGGGTTCATGTCTGTTTGGGTTTCCAACAAAGCCTCTAAAACTATCGGCCCTCCTGGTAAGCTAGAAGGCAACGTAGTGCACAGAGTGCACGACACAGTCTCACCTGAGATATCTTTAATGGGTCGCTGTAAGAATCATGTGTTTACAACCTAGGATTGAGTGTGAGATATGAGAACTGTATATTGATCTACTATTATAACTTGTAACCACAATATAACGTCATTTGCGAATAATTAGGAATTATAATAACTCATTCATTAATCATAATAATAACTACCAAAGACAATAAAGATATGTATAAATTCATCACATAACATAGATGTTATCGTGGCTCAACCCCTCCTAGGCTACGTCCACAAATATTTGGCTCTCAACTCTTTTATTATAGTCTCTCTGGTACTACAACGTCATGCGCTTTACAATTCTCCTCAGTTTGGTAAGATCTATATGAGGCAGACTAGATCACACCAGGATCCTCAGCCTGTGATCTAACCCTCAAGATATACCCTCCCTCGACCTCTCTAGCTCAACAAATTACAAAAATAGGTCATACAACAAAACATTCCATATTATCTCGCTACAATACTGAATAGCCTCTCTGATGAAAAAAAACTGAACCAAACCTAAGTATATATTAGAACCTCTTATGATACCTAAGTATCTATATTTATACATTTCTGGATCTTCAGTTGTTACAATACATTAAAGAAAACCTAACCGTAGCATCGTTAGGTCTTCCCTGCATGCATGCGTGTTGTTCTTCCTTCCATCTGTTGTTTTTCTTGTGCATGCTTTATTTCCCAAAATCGCCCTACTTTTCCACTTTTCCCTACGTCCAACACTCTCAGTATCCACATTTTCACTCCAAATCCTTTCATCATGAAGCCTGTCTTCCCTGTGTAGAGGTCAATAAATTTGATGGCTATGATCTTATAGGTTGGGTCACTCAAATGGAGCATTATTTTTCTCTACATGGTATTACTAACGAGTTGGCCAAACTTCACTATGTTGTCCTCTATCTAGATCTTGAACGCTGGAAATGGTGGCAATGGTGTAAAAATTCACATCAGGGGTATATATCCTAGACCCACTTTGTTTTTGAGCTCTATTCCTACTTTGATATTGATACTCACTATCTAGGTCATTTGACCAATTTGAAACAATCAGGCATAGTGGAAGTCTTCATCACTGCTTTTGAGGATTTGGCCTTTCAAATAGAGGGAATGTCATATGCATTCTTCCAGGAATGATTTATCAATGGTCTCAAGGATGAAATCCTATCCTAGGTTCTCATGGCCCTAACTCCCACTTGGTTGGAAGCTAATAAATGTGTTAAAGATGCCTAACAAGTTGTGTTTTCCAAGAAAAAAAAACCCTTTTGTTCCTCACCCTCGACCTGTTAATCCTAACCTCCCTATTAATCCACTCAAGTTCCAAAAACTAACTAGGGATGAAATGGATCAACACCAATTAAAGGGTCTTTTCTATAATTGTGATGAAAAATATTTTCCGGGGCACAAGTGTAAGGAACACAAACTATTTATGGCCATCTCAGAAGATGTTCCTGAAGAGGATGTGATAGTTCCCCTTGTTGAAGAAATCTCCCTTCCCGATGCCACTAAAGAGCCTACTAACCCACCTAAAGTTGAACCACTTATTTCCTTGCATTCCCTCACTAGCTTCTCGGCCCCCCAAATTCTCAATCTCATCGACTACATTAAGCACAGGAAGGTCATCATCCTTGTTGATAGTGGTAGCACCGACAATTTTATTCATCATCGCATTGCCTAGGAAACCAATTTCTATATTTGTGATGTCAATAATTTTCAAATCATGATAACCAATGGTGGGTCCATGAAATGTGGTGGGCGATGTGAAAATGTTTGTCTTCAAATTGGGCATTACCATCTGAAATATCATATATTTTCCATTGACATGGGAGGTTGTGACATTGTGATAGGTCTTGAATGGTTACATACTTTGGGTCCCATTCTTATGGATTTTAAGGAATTAGCCATGCAATTCCAACAGGAAGGACAAAAGTATCAATTCTAAGGTTTCACAGCTAGTTCTCATGAGATAATTAGTTCCCATTGTATGGAAAATATCCTCAATAAATTCCACTCTGGTATCATTTCTCAACTCCATTCTATTCATGTTTTTGAGACACCCTTTGTGCATATTGACCTCCAAGTTATCCTTTCCAAACATCAAGTTGTTTTTTCCACCCCTTAGGGCCTTCCTCCTTCTCGTAGTGCTCATGATCATTCCATTCCCCTTGTTCAAGATAGTCTTCCTCCCAATGTTCTCCCTTATAGCCACCCCTTTGCCCAAAATAATCAAATTGAGAAAATAGTGCAGGAATTTCTCCAAGCGGGTGTTATCTACCCTAGTACCAATCCTTATTCTTCCCCAGTGGTCATGGTACTTAAGAAATAAGGTACTTGGTGCATGTGTCCCAACTTTCGTGCCCTCAATAATCTCACCATCAAGGACACGTTTCCCATATCTTTCATTGATGATCTCTTCGATGAGTTGAGTGGTGCTCAGTACTTCACTAAACTTGATATGCATTCTGGCTACCACCAAATATGCATGCAAGAAGATGACATACCCAAGACTACCTTTCGAAGTCACGAGGGTTACCAAGATTTTTTTGTCATGCCCTTTGGCTTGTTTAATTCCCCCTCCACCTTCCAAAGCCTCATGAATCATGTCTTTCGTCCTTTTCTCCATCATTTTTTCTTATTTTTCTTTGATGATATTCTCATCTATAGTAAAAATTTGCAATATCATATTTACCATGTGGATCAAATTCTCCATCTAAATGTTCTTTTGGCACCTCGAAAGTTGAGTACTTGTGTCACATTGTTGGCAAGGTCGGTGTCAGGGTGGATCCTAAAAAGATTGAAGCTATGCAAGTTTTTCCTCACCCAAAGACTCTCAAAATCTTACGTGGATTTCTTGGTTTAAACATGTTATTATTTCAAGCTTGTTTAGAATTATGGAAAGATTGCAACACCTCTCACTTATCTCCTTAAAAATAATTCTTTCACTTGGAATCCAACAGTTTCTTAGGTTTTTCAAACCTTAAATATGGCTATGTGCACCAATCGAGTCATGGCCCTTCCTAATTTCACAAATACCTTTGTCCTAGAATGTGATGCTTCTAGGAAAGGAATTGGCGTCATCCTTATGCAAGAGGGTCGGCCTTTGTCCTTTACCAGGGAAAAACTGTTAGAGAGAAATTTGGGAAAATAAATCTATGAAAAGGAAAAGTTGGCTATTCTGCATGCCATGGATCTTTGGCGCCCTTATCTATCAGGGAAATGCTTCCAAATTAAGATAGATCATCAAAGTCTCAAGTATTTTCTGGAACAACACCTTTCCTCCCCCAAGCAACAAAAATGGGTGACTAAGCTCTTTGGATATGATTATGAGATCATTTACAATAAAGTAAAAGATAATGTGGTTCCTGATGCACTTTTCATAAAATATGAAGATGAAGGGTCCCTTTTTTCTCTCTCCTTCATTGTACGAGATTGGCTCCAAGTTGTTCACCATAAATGACTACAAGATTCCAAAAGTTTGCATCTGATACAACAATTGTAGTCCAATTCTTAGATCTCCTCGAGTTAATCTTGGCTCAATGATGAGCTTCAATACAAAGGTCATTTGTATTTAAGTACCCAATCAAAACTTAAATCCACAGTACTTTATGAGATTCATGCTACACCCACAACTGGGCACTCAGGGTTTACCAAAATCTATGATCGGGTCAAATGTTCTTTTTTATGGGATGGCATGAAACATGAAATTCATAAATTTGTGGTTGAATGTGGTGTGTGTCAATGAGACAAGGGAGAAACAGTCAAATCTCCTGACACACTACAACTGCTTCCGAGTCCACTTTCTATTTGGCAGGATATATCTATGGATTTTATTGTAGGCTTACCTAAATCAGGAAATAAATTAGTCATCATGGTGGTAGTTGATCATCTTTCCAAGTATGCTCATTTTTGTTCTCTTCAACACCCATTTATAGTCTCCACTACGGCTCAACATTTCATGGATTAGTTCTTCAAGCTTCATTGCATGCCACATTCTATTGTTTTTTATCGCGACCCAACTTTCACCAACAATTTTTGGCAAGAACTGTTCAAGCTCCAAGGTAGCCAATTGCATCTCATCACAACTTATCATCCCCAGACTAGTGGTCAAACTGAAGTGGTCAACGAGTGTTTAGAAACATATTTGAGTTGTTTTTCATCAGAAAGGAAAAATCAATGAGCTCAATGGTTACCAATAGCTGACTGGTGGTACAACACTTCTTACCATACAACTACCCACATGACTCCTTTTGAAGTGGTATATGGAGAAAATCCACCTTCAGTTCTCTCATATTTTCTAGGTGTCTTGAAGGTCCAGGGAGTTTACCAAATGCTTACAGTTCAAGAGGCTATTCTATGTACCCTCAAAGAGAATTTGGTCATGGCCCATAATCGCATGAAGCAACAAGCAGATCAAGGACACTCTGAATGTCAATTTTTAGAAGGGGATCAGGTGTTTCTTTGACTGCAACCTTACAAGAAAAATTCCCTCAAGACTGACCATTGTTAGAAATTGGTGCCCAAATTTTATGGTCCTTATAAAGTTCTCAAGCAAGTGGGATAGGTGCCCTATCAGTAATCTTTTCCCAGTCATTCTAAGCTCCATCATTTTTTTCATGTTTCCTGCTTAAATAACATGATTGGAAGTAAGTGCCAAACTCAAACCGACCTTCCTGAGTTGGATGAAGAAGGATCCATTTGGCTACAACCACAAGCGGTTTTGGACCAGCATGAGTGTCTTGTGTGTCAGTGAACCATCAAGGAAGTGTTAGTCCAGTGGAAATATACAACTCCAATAGATGCCACTTGAGAACCAACTACTATTCTATAGCAATTTCCTCATATCAAGCCTCGAGGAAAAGGTTGTTTCTAAGGGGGAGGACATGTTAGGGACCTAACCCCTCATGTAGGTAGAATAATATATTTCCATGTAATAAAGTTCAATATTAATAATGCCTAGTAATAAGGAAGAATAAGTCCAATGTAAGAAGACCTAATAGAAGCTTCCACTTCTAGAAGGATCTTCCTCTAGATTGTTCTTTTGATAGACATCAAGGATGATTTTAAGGATGGAAATTTATTTTAAAATGTAGAAACCTTGGCGAATCTTACTAATCCTTCATATGTCAACTATAAATGTTTGGTGATATTTTTGTAAAAATATTCAAATTTCTAAGTATTTTTTATAGTTTTTATAAAATTTTGGCGATTTTTAAGGTAAAATAATTTTATCCTATAGAATTTAGGCGAATCATTTTTAAAATAACGAATGTCATTTTTGGAAAAACCATGTAAAATTAGCCCATGAGCGAAATTTAGCCCCTAAAATCATCCCTGAT
>ML803171.1:409735-425407 GCA_009831015.1 Picea engelmannii
CACATGGTGCATCCTGAAGGGCACGTCGCACAAAAGAAACTTAGTTGGCAAGTGGCACCCTTGGAGCACGTGGTGCATCCTGAAGGGCACGTTGCCAAAAGAAATTCCAGAGGCGAGTGGCACCCTTGGCGCATGTGGTGCGAACTGAAGGGCACGTCACGATAAAGGTGGTTGATGGAGTCATCCTAATTAGCCCTAAGTCTTCAGCACCTGAGTAAGACCTTAAGCATTACCTTTAACCAATCGTCACCTAGCTCAGAATCTAAACCCTAAGCCTAAGACCTTCTAGAAACCGGGGGGGGGGGAATTTTAGTGTGGCCTTAACAAATGTAAATTCAAAAAAAGGAGAAAACAAAAAAAAACTCAGACCATCACCCTCTCTTAATCCTTGTCTACTTAATAAAACTATCCTCCATCGCCTAGATCTTCCAGTATCCATCTCCCTTTTACTTGTCTAGTTCACATTACTATATCGCCAACCCTCCTCGTAAATCCTCTTTATTCATTTTTGTAAAACATTTACTTTTCCCCTATACTGGTTTTCCATCGCCTTAATCTCTCATTAATCCTAAATATACAAATATATTAATGGTAAATTAAATGATGAATGCATGTTTATTAATAGAAAAATGAAATATATATATATGTGTATTTATATTATAAACAAATTATAAACCAATAAAGTTAAGCATGTGAAAAAAAGGGGGGGAAATAAAAAAATGAGCGCACATACCCTTGAATTTTTGAAAAGAAAAATAAAAATGAAATACATAAACAAAATAAACTAAAAAGAAAAAAATAAGAAAGTCAAAAGAGAAAAAGGGGGGAAAACCTAAGTAAAACAAAATTAGGGTTTGAGTCTGAATAAAGGAAAGGAGGAGGGGGAAAGAAGGGGGCTTTTGCTGAGATTGGATTGTTATGCTGAGGGAATAGAGACTGACTGATTTTCTGGTAGGAGTTGGGAAGCCTCAACAGATTTGAGTGGTAGCTCAGCCTTGGAGGCGAGCTGAGGAGCTAGTTACTCTCTGGTCGTGTGTGGCCCCTTTGCGGCTCTGGGGGCTGAGGGGGAAGAAGAGTACCCCTAGCGTTTTGCTAGGAGGTACTGGTGAGTTCGTTGCGGTCGGCAAGAAGGAGCGGGAGAGGCAGGAGCACAGGAGTCGTTGCGGCAAGCGAATAAGGCCAAGGTACACTCCTCTGTTTGTAGAGTAGAATAGATTACTGTATAAACTGGGAGTTGCCCGATTACTGTCATTGACTCTAGAATCCTTCTCTGTCTGTGGTTATCTCAGCGTTACTGTTTTAAAAATACAATAAGAAAATGTGCTGGGGTTTAGCTCAGCGTTTGAGGGTCAAAATTCTCTGGTTCTTGTGGTTTAAACTCTGAGTGTTTACAGTGGAAGTTCTATGTGTTTTGGGGTTAATACCTACGTTTTGAATGATCTTGCTCTGCATGGGTTTACTTTGAGCGTTTTTCTTTTTCCATGGGATTTTATTTATTTCAGTGGCGTTCTACCTTGCCAGGGCGTTTTTATTTTTCTGTTGAGGTGTTTACTGTGGATGATTCCCTCTGACTGTGTGTGTATTTCTGCGTTGATGTTTGGATGCGTTTTTACAGAGGTGTGCGTTCTTTCTGCATGTTAGTAGGGTGGGTTTTATTACTGCATTGCGCAGTAGTCACCAGTATCTAAGACCGGACCTCATTTCGAGCCGGCGTTTTTCCACTAAATTACCCAGGTTATTGCCAGGGAGAATGTTATGGCTAAGTTTTAATTTATCAATAACCCTTGCTGCCTTGCCTCCTTTCATATTTTTTTTTAAACGCCTTCACCCTCCTATTTGGTTGGTCGCTGGTTAATCAGTCCAGCTGTATTCAAGGTCGGCCACTGTCCCTTTATTTACTTATTTCTGAATGACCCATGCCCATCGGCCGCGCTGGATAAGATGGGTCAAAAAGCGCAGGGAAGGAATTCACTATTTATAATTTCTGATTGTTTATGAATCTTAGTTATTTACGATTCCTTATAAACTACTATAATTCAAGGATAGCGTGGGAAAGGAATTTGAGGAACAAGAATAGACATTGCAGCCCGTAAGAATATCGCGAGATGATAATTCTCCCCTACAAGGATTACTCAATCATGGGGAAGGGTTTTTAAGTGAAAAGAAATTTTTATCTTGGGGCGATGATCATTACTAAAACAATAGAGTGGACACTGGCTGTATTATGTTGTTATAATGCAGGGTTTTACACCTTAGAAAGTGAAACGATAATTTATTGATCGCATCTTGATGGTTGAGATGGTTACGTTGTTGTAACATCAGTTCCTGCGCCCACCTCGACTACGTTGATTAACCTCGGACTGCGTTTCACTGCCCCTTTTCTGAGCATGATGGGCGCACCTCTGTATAGCTGTCGCGTCCTCCTTCGGTAACTGTTAATTTACCGTCCCAGCCCCTGCCAGCCATGGGAAGCTCGTATTCTTTTCGCCTCTGTATTGTTGATTTACGAGTCGAATGCAAGCCCCCATGCAACCGCATGTCTGCCACCATTGCGCTTTTCTGGCAAAGCCTGCAAAAACTGCCATTACGACCTCATGGCTGGAAACCACCATCGTCAGTCGTCTCAGTTCAAACATCGGTTAACACGTAATCTGGATCCCAATATTATGTATTTGTTATCTGTTTTTTTTATATTATAACAACTTTTTATAATACAAACCCTCTATATATTTTTGTTTCAAAGAACTTAGTACAAATTAAATTGTGAGATGTATATATATATATCCTTGTCGCAAGGAACCTAGTTTAAATTGAGAGGTGTCACGCCATATTGGGAGGATTGTGAGCGGTTCATTGTGAACTATTAATCACTTCCAGCAATAAGAAATTGGTTTGCACGGAGTAATACTTATGGAAGGTTGGTGGGTCGTTAATGGCTTGAAGCATTAAGTTTGACCTGAACTGTCAATAAATAATGCTCGGTTGATATTAAATGACTTTTAATTAAATATTCAAAAAATAACAGAAATGTTATTTACTGTCATGCTATTTAAACGGTTTGATAACGATAATTAAGCATGCAAAAACTCTTGCAACCCATATTGGAAATACATTAATATTGTAAAAATGGAAAATAACGTTTACATTGTATAGCAATAATTAAGAGTAAATATAAGCATACTTAGAAAAAATCTCCACGTGCAGATTTAAAGGCAGAGAAATGTAATTATAAATTCTCCAAAAGTATTCCTTCATGATGTTTGAACTACATACCTAGACCGTTGAATGCATTGAAATACATGATATACTTGTGCTCATTTATAAGCAAAACAAACCATTACAACAACAGAATAGTCCTTGGTAACAAAAAACAAATGCAACTACAGATCCATCTCCCTGCACTGCAATAAAGGAGACCAAAAGAAAAACACAACAGATCAGCAAAGGAGATATATTTGTAATCTACCTTACCCTTTACAACGTTCTTACCTAATGATATTGAGATCTTGGGCCAAGCAGAGACTTCAAGATGACAACTTTAAAATCAAAGGTATTCACCACTATCAACATAGTTTAATAAAGTGGTAAGTAGTCAACATAACTTAAGCAATAGTGGCATCCCGATTATCAGTTCTTATATGACGCGGAGGTCAATAGTGAATGTGACTTTTTATGAGATATTGAACTCTACTCAGTTCAGCTTCCAAAAAAAAAACATAGTTTTGAAAGCGAGCTCACGTCTTGATCATCACTAGAAAACACTCTAGTAACACTGAAGTGATGGAGAGGATAAATTAAAATTAATATTATGGTTGTATGGTTATAAGCCAGTTAGTAAGGTATTCTCCATCGCATAAATGAATGATGTTTAGTGTGATAGATACCGTTAAAGTTAAAATTAATAGTTTTAATGTTGTAAGCCCATTTGTAATGCCTTTTTCCCTTGTATAAATGAATGAGGTTTAGTGTATTAGCACGGTTAAAATCGAAAATCAATATTATAGTTTTATTGTATAAGCCATTTAGTCATGCATTTTTTCCATCATGTAAATGAATGATGATTTGTATTTCTAGCTCATGGTTGAGATTGAAAGTTTACATTGTAGTTTTATTTGTTATTTGAATTACTTTAAATGTATGGTAAGTGTAATTTGCTGCAGGGATTTTGCGATATAAAATGTAAAGGGGTTAATATGCATGGCAAGGGAAGTTGTGGTTAGGGTTATTTAGATAAAGGAGATATTGTGTTGGATATGGGATAATCCTTCCTTGTTTGGGAGTATTAATTTCTACCTTTGATTGTAACATATAATTAGCCAATGTAATTGACACATCCTTGAGTACTTATGGAATAACCCTACAGTTTTATCGACCTTTAGTAAATACCAAATTGATACATGCAAGACACTTCTTGGTGTTAGCGTTATTCAGGATTCCGTCATGATAGAATAATGGGCTAACCTCCTTACCAACTTTATTAATGATCACCATCTTGATATGTAAATGTTATTCCTGCGACTTAGTAACTCAACCTGAAGTTGTGCTACCCTATTAGGGCATTGATTTGTAGTGGGTTGTTGGGAACCATCGAGAATTGAGGTGATTGTTCTTTTTGCGGAGTTAATGGGATATAATTGTAACATGTTTATTATGCCGTGGCGGCGTCATTGATATTTTAGTGTTAGGTATCATAGGAAAAATAATGAAATTGTGGTCTTATGATAATGCTTATGAATCTTTAGTTATTGATGATCTATAAATTATGAGGTTCCTTGAGCTAAGCACCATAGAGTATTAGGAATTAGTAAAAGAGGTTGGGTTCATTTAATAATGCTAGCGCTAGGGTGATGTCCTTGTAGTTATCATGAATTTGGTTAGTAAATTGCGAAGTCTTTATACTATAATGTATTGATGCTTGTTTTTATGAAGATGTTATCGCAGTTTATTTATTGATACTAACTTGAGATGAGTTGTGGATGATATCCTACCGCAAGGTAAGTGAAGTAAAGGTAATGAAATTATTCATTCATGGTTTGTTATTGTGGTCAGTGATAAACATATATCAAGAGTTGTCCTTGAAGTTAAGTACGAGGAGTCACCATGGCTTAGTAGACGAGGATGGAATTTAGTTGATTTTACATATTTAAGAATGGGTTGGTATTTCGTTGTCTAATAGAAGTCAACTGGGGTAAGGGTGGTAAATTGAAGTCAATGAGCCCTTCTAGTGGCTGGTCGGTGTCGGAGTCCTTCTGACTTGTGTCTCCCGCAGTGGTAGTGGATGTCCTTGATTTTGTAGTTCTTGGAGGTCTAGCATTGCGTGGGCTGCTTGTGTCGGGCGGGATCTAGACATCTCCTGGCAAGCCTTAGTATATACAACTGTGTGTTTGATTATCTTCCTTAGGTCTAAGTTCGTTTAATGCTTGCAGTTGTGTGCCTAATGTCCTCTTGCCGTGGTCATCGTGGTTGCGTCTTGTTGGTTGTCGAGCGGCGACGTAGAGTCTAGAGTGTCGGGTTCCTTTCTACATGCGCGCACACACCTTTAAAACAAAAATTTTGCACCTGTATCAGAGTTGTTGTCGTAACAAGGAGGATGTTACACCTGAGCATAGTGTTAAAAGATTTTCTAAAATCAATGAAATAACAAGGAGATTGGTTTTATCATTATGACTCTCCTCTACAATGATCCTAAATATAACAATTTGGTCCATGGTTCAATGATAGCCTCTAAACCTAGCCTAACCTCTAACTCTTTTTCCATGGATTTCTAGCCATGTACTGATATTCTTTTCCAATATACTTCTGTATAGATTAGATAAAAGGGGATACTAATAATGGTCCTATAATTAGAGGGATTGATTTTATCCCCACTTTTAAAAATAGGTGCAATGAGGATTTAAGTCCAGGGTTTTGAGAAGCCTTGCTTGATAGCTAAATTGAAGAGATTATGTATGTGAGGGATGATGACAAGTCCTCCAATTATTATTAGTTCATCTTGGTAACCTTCGATGTCCTTAGCTTTTCCCTTTGAGAGAAAACTTAATGTCTTCTGTAGAAAACAATTCATCCTTTGTAGGGTATTCATACAGATTTTTAAGGTAGAAATTAGAGTCCTTCAAGGGAACCTTATTATTTTCTTTAGTTTTACAAGTTAGAATTTTCCTCTAGAATTTCTTAAGATATATATTAAATATGTGAAAAATATTCTCTTTCTTTCTATTTATATAGTCTTTTTTGTTTGTTTGTTTAATTAAGGTTTTGTATCTATTTATCTTATCATGTTTTAAAGATGCATTGGAAGCCTCCCTAATAGATTTTGTAGAAATTTTACATTCATTATGGTACCAAGGGTTAGTTGTATATTTTTTATTTTTAAGTAACACCTTATTAGATAAATTGTTAATTAAGGTAGAGAGGGTTGTTGTAAAATTTTGATAGTCAACCTCAATATTATTCTGATACGATATGAGTTTTAAACCATTGCTTAAGTATTTTAAGAAGAGATCGATTTTTCATTTGTCAAAAAGTAAGTGCCTTTGGTTGTCAGAGTGTTTCTCTATAGATATTTTGTGCATGGAAAAGTTAAGAGTTAGTGTTAGAGGTCTATGATGAGAGTCAGGTTTGTGGTCATCTAAAAGATCAAATTTGTAGGGATGATTTTAAGGATGAAAATTTATATTAAAATGTAGAAACCTGGGCTAATATTACTAGTCTTTAATATGAAAGATGTAAAATGTTTGGTTATATTTTTGTAAAAATATTCAAATTTCTAAGGATTTTATATAGTTTCTATAAAATTTTGGCGATTTTTAAGGTAAAATATTTTTTTCTATGGAATTTGGGAGAATCATTTTTAGAAAAAATGGAAATTGACGAATATTTTTTGGGAAAAACCATGGAAAATTAGCCCATTTGTGAAATTTAGACCCTAAAATCATCTATGGATCATCAAAGTTTATTGTTTGGTTGTATATGGGGATATCCAATATTACATAATCAACAACACTTCTACCCAAGCCATTGATACAAGTCATCTTGTTAGAATTTGGCCACTTCTTTAGACCATTACAAATTATTAAATCTTGAGAAATACAACTTGATTAACTCAGTACTACATGAAATCTCGATTATGTCTTCGGAGTTTCTTCTGAAACTGTTAGCTAAGACAAGGTCTTTGTCAAGCCAAACAAGATTAGGGTTGGAGTAATTACTTAAAATAATAGATTAATTGGTTGTCGTTATAACATTAAATTCTCCTAAAAGGAGGATACTACCTTCATTTTTCATATCCAATCAGATTGAAGAATTCAAATAAGACAAAGTAATCCCTATGTGTCTTGTTGTTTCCTTTAAAGTGCATCTACCACCACATTTTGTATTATTTTTTTGTAGATAATCTAAAATTCATAAACTAGAATATTTGTAATTAATTTTTGTCTCTCTTTTGAAGATAATTGTTGTTTCAAGAAGTAATTTAGACTATCATGATTTATTTTTACCTTAAATTGTCATTCTATTATTAGGTTAGGGAATCATTTCTTAGTTGCATGTAGTATGACCAACATTTCCTTTTTGTTAACATGTTTGTCTAAGTTCTTTATTTTAATATTGTGTCTTTCATAGGTAATGATCCTTCATTATTACATTAAAACTACACTAATTCCATGCCCTAAGGTATAACACTTCATAATAAAGGATTTTACAAATCTGGGCATGAACAACATATGAATTGTATTAATAGTGTCCTTAAGTTTTCCAAACTCTTTGGTTGCTTCTTGAATCAAATAAAATTCCTCATGTTTTAATAATATTATTAGATGTGATTCTATGTTACCACAATTCTTAACAAACATGTGGTGATATCCCATCAATCCCAAGAATCCTCTAATATTCTTCAAGGTTTTGGGAGTTGGCTATTCCATCATAGATTTAATTTTATTAGAGTCCATTTTGATTCCTTCATGAGATACAATATGACACAAATATTTCACTTCCTAACCCCAAAGGAACACATGTAAGGATATTCATATAATTATTTCTCCTCCAATAGTTTTAAATATGTGTCAACATGTTGTACACGACCTTCTAAATATCTTTTGCAGATTACTATATCATCAAAAAATACTAACACAAATTTTCTGAGGAAGGGTTTAAAATATAATTCATCAATATTTGAAATGTCAAAGTTTCATTAGTAAGGCCAAACAACATCACTAAAAAATCATAATGACCTTCATGTTTTCTAAAGGCTACTTTGGGAATGAATTCTTACCTCATTCCAATTTTATGGTTTCTAGAATGGAGATCCAACTAGGTAAACAAAATTACTTCTTCCAATTCATCTATGATAGGAATTATAAAATTATCCTTAATGTGCATTTTTTGTTCTCTCTGCAATCTAGATACGTGCATGATAAACCTTCATTGTTGTAAACCATAACCACTAGTGAAAAACAAAAACATTGGATATGTTGAGTGATGCCAACCTATAGCCTTTCTCAAACCATATGATGAATCTCACTCTTTTGTGGATATGCGTTCTTGTAAGGTCTAATATTAAGTTCTACACTTCCCAGTTGAAAATGAATAATATGGTCATGATATGGAGTAGGTGGAATATATTTATGCATCTCTCCAAATACCTTGAAATGTTTGTCGATAATTGTTTGAAGATCCATGGGAACAAATGGTCTATATGTTTGAATGTATAGTGATCACAATTATGCAATTACACCATGGTTTCCATATTTTTATCAATTTTTTCACGTTGTTAGAGATTGTAACTTTAGAAGGTTTCACTTGGATACCTTTTAGTTCAATTTTGTTTCCTTCCAAGGAAAATATCATGAAAATTTCTTGAAAATTGGGAACCAATGTTCCTAATGATTGTAACAATTAGACCCCTAATACACCATCAAAACCACCCATTTGCATTGAAATCATTGCACTATCCAATATATACTCACTCATAGTGACATTAATAGTATGGAACTTCCCTAAAAAAATTATAGTACATCCATCCATAGTCATTGCTTGAAACTCTGGTGCTAGATATACAAAGTAATTGAAAAGTTAGGCTAATATGAAATTAATGAATTTGTGCGTACTACTAGAATCAATCAACACTATCACCTTTTTCCTTTTTATATATCCTTCTATATTGAGAGTTTGAGGAGTGTTAATTCTAGCCAATGCATGACAAGATATGGTTTAAGTAGTATCTTCTAGTTCTAGATTTTGTGATGGTTCAAGTTCTTAATTTTCTTCCTTTTCACAATATATGTGGAATAATTTCATTTTACCACACTTATCCCCCCTAATTTATTTACTATCACAATTGAAACATAGTCCCTTGTCTCCTATATCATCCATTTGTTGAGGTGTCAACCTTGTACGTTGAATGAGGTTAGGAGAGGGAACACCATTCTCTCTATAGTTGTTAGTGGCCACCATTGAAGTAGTCATATTTTTACCACACTTATCCCCTTTAATTTATTTACTACCACAATTGAAACATAGTCCCTTTTCTCTTTTTTCATCCATTTGTTGAGGTGTCAACTTGTAGGTTGAATGTGGATATAAGAGGGAACATAGTTCTCTCTATAGGTGTTAGTGGCCACCATTGAAGTAGTCATATTTTTACTTTCAACTCTCCTTAACACATTCAAAACAAGCTCCATGAATTTATGTTCCAGGAGATGCACCTCATGTTGAATGCTCTCCTTTAATGTGCCCATCAAGTGATCGAATAAATTATCATATAGAATGTTCTTTATAATGCGACTCTTCTTTTGAAATTGTTGAGTGTTCTCTATAATTAGACTTATTTGAAAAATGTTTATCAAATGACTAAAGGATGTGTTTCTCTTAATATCCCCATAATGGACTATCAATTAATCCACAAAATCGGACTAAGAGATAGTAGAATCCTTTTTTTGTTTAGAAATAAATCGGCACTAAACAAATTGATTAGGTTCTAAATACAAGGATGGAAGAGTTACCTTTTTTATGTTTGGAACTTAGTGTAGATAAAATAATTTGTCCATTTTAAATATCCATGCTATAGGATATTTAGCATCAAAATTCCTCATATTGATCTTGGGAATTAATTAGTTCCTTTGACCCAAGTTGAACCTCCGACAATGTGGAACTTAGAGTGATCAATAATCATGATTCTGAAATCAATATTCATGTTTTTCAAATATGTTAAAATATTTTCCACACGAGACCAATGTTCAACAATTTTATTCCTCTTATTTTCATGGTTTCCCTGGGCCACAATATCAATTTTAGGGAACCTCTCATCTAGAGTATGCAATAGTATGTATTTCATAGAATTTTGCAATCATTCCATCATTCCATCCATTTTATATTCAATTTTGCTTTTAAGTGTTTCTTGAAAATGTGCCAAATCAACCTTTTTCAACACACCATCACCCATGTCATTAAATTGGTTCCTCGATTCATATACCTAGACCCATAATTCTTCACATTATTAAGGATTCATGTATGACTTATCTATTTCTTTAAAAAAATGTGGAATTTTTAGTAAAATTCTTTTCCATATGACTTAATCATAATAATTCTATTTTTTTTCTCATTATCACAACTTTTGAATTACTAACAACATATCAACAAATATGTGAAAACAAAGTAATGTTAATTTCAAGTTATCATACATTTAAAAACCTTGGTTTGCATATTCTCTTATTGGCTGACCTTTCTCCTAAAGTATCTATAAACAATTTCACCCGTTTGAGTCTTAAATTTCATCCTATAGTGTCTTGATATGTAATATTTTCAATATCATGGGTTTTACCAAATTTCTATGTGCCAATAGAAAGCTATAGTAGATTTCCCCAAAATTGTTGTTTTTGTCCCTTTTGGGAGAGTGAAATTGTGTGTCCTACCACATGTCCATTTTTTCATATCTACTAAAATTTAGACCTAAAATACTAGGATTTATCTAATTTCCAATGGAAATAATGACACTCAATTTGGAAATTTCTAGTTTCAGGTTGACTGTTTTACCAAGAATTTCTATTTGAGACAAATTTCATGGGTAGTCAAAAATCCTAATCTACACACCATGTAATTCTGAAAGTGTAATAAATTAGAACGTAAATTTTTTACCATAGGTACTTCCGTTTGTCTCCTTAAATTCCAAAAAGAAACTTCCGTGAAAAAAAGTTATAGTGAAAATACTAAGAAGGCTCATTTAGAGGATCCAAACCCAAAAATAAATGCAAATACCAAACGATTTCCTAATCCAATAGAAACTATTAAAATATTTTTTTGTAATGTTTTTCTAAACCTTTCACTTGAATTTATTGAAGTAACCTAATATGTTTTGACTTGTTCATTCGAGGAATGAACTCCATTCCCGACATTGATACCTTGACTTCTAAAACTAGCATGTTTCATTAGTGAGATGACTATGGAACCACATTTTATGTATTTTCTTCTTCGATTTCTATAACATCCCTAACCACCCAGGTTGGACCATGTCACAAAATATCAACTTCTATTGCTATGAAACTAAGTTGTAACATCCTTGTTACCAAAATTCGTATGATACCATACTGTAACATCATCTAGATTACTATTGTACAATGTTGTTCCAAAAATGCACTGCGTGATTTCTACTCTAAAAACTAGTATGCACAATATCACTTGAAGTAACACACTCAACCCCAAGTTGATTTGCACCACAAAATTTATAACAACATAAGTAAGAAAAAAACAACTACGCACAAGCACACTAAACACACAAAACTACTGTGCACTCAACCATTTTTTCGTCACACAATAATTATGTCCTCCTTGTGCATGCATACTGCTTCCCTATGTGCACAAGTAAATCCAACCTATGGTGCACACATAATATTCTTTGTGTTGGATCATGTTTTCATTGATGTCAAAGGAACAATGTCTTGTCAAAGTATATTGATGAAGTATGTATTGTCATTGTTATAAATGAATGGATGTCAAGTGAAGTCATTGATAAATGAAGTCATGCATAGATGAATATGGATCGATGTGTTGTCATTGATATACGATGCATAGATGGATGAATGCATTAATGCATTGATCGTTGAATCATGTGGTCATGCATATAATCAATGACAAAGGGACAATGTCATAGTGATGTATTGCCATGGGCTATTCCATTTGGATTGATGTAAAGATGACTCATTATTATCTTGTCATGGTTGATAGGAAGTACAAATGGATGAACTCCAAAGTGGTTCCCTTATGGTGAAATCCCTCACGGGAAGACGCTTTGTGGTTGAGTTATCCTAGAAATATGGTTAGAGAACCCATGCCTTATTGTGGAATAATGAGATGAAGATCAATGAATTTGTCAATGAAACTATCCTAGATGGATAGTTCTTGTCATGCCATTTCCGGTGGTATGTGGAATGTCACATAACTCCTCATGGTTTGAGAGTTATGGCCTTAGGAAGTTGGAGGACACTCATGTGTTGGATAGAATCCCCAAAAGGTCAAAGAAATCAAAGTTCTTACAAAGAATAAATTATTTAAATAATAAAGTGAAGTGATGAGGTCAAAGAGGATTATTTAAATAATAAAGTTAATGGATAACTTTCTAATTATGGAAAGTGGTTATAAATGGATTAACCCTAAAAATATGGAAAGTGGGTTAAATGGACAAGTGGTCATGTGAACAAAATTGCTAAGTGGACAAAGTTGGATAAAGGTGGCTATGAGAACAAATAGTTATGTGGATAAAGTGTATATGTGGACAAAGTGGCCTAGTGGAAGCTTCTAAGAAAGATACTTGGAGGGTATAAATAAGAGGCAAAGGTCTCTTGTAAGAACATCTCTCTTGAGCATATATTGAAGATCTATTCTGAGTAAGAGAGGGTTGCAAGTTCTCATGGATTCATAAAAGTTTCCGTAAGTCTGATATCTTGATGACAAAAGTTTTGGAAGTTTAGGAAACCTAGTTTCTGAAGGAGCACATGGGTTGTAATGATCCAGAGCGCATACATACGCAGGCTACAATGAGTCAAGGGGCATAGAAATGTGGGATGACATATATCAGAGTGTGTACATTTGAAGAAATTCATGGAGACTTGAGTGTGATATAGTGCCAGGTTCCTAAAGGATGAAGCAAGTTCCATATCTGCATTCTATGCGCTCAGATCTTCCATAAAAGTTATGGTATGGGTACATGATTGATTTGATGGATACTCTTGCTTATGGTATGGTAAATGATTAATGCATTTTTGGTATGGATTTCATGATATGGTTTATCTTGGTTGATTTATAGAGTGAGAAGCACTCTTATGTTTCAATACTGATATGGTTTCCATAGTATACTAGTTATTTATACATGATTGAGTAACATTCATATTGTATGGTTGAGGAGCATGAATAAGTTGTTGGAGAACATAGATGTGTTTTGATTGGTTATGGTACATATTGGACAGTAAAGGTTAGAATTAGATGTGACAGAGGATGCAAAAGATCTGAGTTCTTATGGAGAGAGAAAATCATAGTTCTTAAAGAGGCACACACAGGCTACTATGAGTCAGACCATGTACATACACATGCAACACTATTGGTAGGGCAAGTACATATGTATGTTGCACTACTGACAGGTCATGTACTTGTTGACAGATTGGTATCTGTTGAGGATTTAATCATCTTCTCAGTTGGTGCTAAGTTGTGTAAGTTGAGTCTTGCATTGCAGACCTAGTGCTCTTGTGGAGTTTCTACTCTATTCAGTTGTTGTTGATAAACCCAAGGATTGTAGTCCATAATTAAAATAAAATTGTACATACATCTTGTGTTCTTTCTGTTCTTTTTGGTGATGGATTATTGATGATATATGTTGTTGTTATCTGTTGTTGATATATGTTTACATACAATTGGTTATAAATGAAAGTAATAAGTGATGAGTAAATTGTGATTGCTAACGAAGGAGTTTTCTAAGGGAAGTTGAAAAAGATCCCTACACTGATTCACCGCCCACTACTACATATGGGCGGATTATTCCATGAAAATTTTCCACGCTTCCACTAGTTTCATCTTTTTTTTTAAATAGGGCGGGATTTTTGTCGATATTGCCACGCAAGTTCGTCGCAATATCCACGAAAATATTTTTTAAATCTAGTCGGGATTTTCGTTGCTATAGCGACGAACTTTTGTGGCAATATCAATGAATATTCATTGATAATTTAAATGCAAGTTAGGGATTCAACAACCCATACATTGACTAGAATATATCATCCCATCACTATTGTGGTGGTGTATATAAGGAGATCTTGGGATTCCATGACATAATTATTGCAACAATTTTATAGCTCACCACTTTTGATGCTGACCAATCCTCCTAAGTGAAATGGGAAAAAATCTAAAAATGGAAAATTGTATTTCCATAAGTTTTTCACCAATCACAAAATTTTGGACCTTGCCATACTCTCATCAATAAAAATTTCCATGTGAGAACCTTGCTAGAAAAACAGAACCACATAAATAATGATTTTTTGAGAGGGGTTTTAATCTTCCAAAGCATAGATCGCCACCATTTAACCTCTTCCCCTTTCCCTTATAGAAACATTGTTGTCTATCTAAGATATCCCATGTATTTACCTCCCATATAATGTTTTGACCTCACCAATTAATATTCTTAATTCTATAGTTTGATGAAACAAGAGGGAAACATATTCATGAAATCCTACCATACCCTTTTCTTGATCACCTACTAATCCTATATCCTTTGAATATTTTCATCCGTCTTTCCACAGGATTGCATTGATGGGGTTATGAGCATCTTCTAGGTAAAATATATTGTTCTACCTTAGAGTGTTCAATAACCATGTTAAAAATTTGTGCATACCTCCACTACCAATCAATAGATCTAAAACAACATTAAATATCCTTCAATTTCCTATCTTCCTTGACAACCAAATACCATTAGGGGGAATGATAGGACTAATTCCCTCAAAATAATAGAATTATTGGTAAGTATCTTGATTGGTATTCTAATCCAATCCTCCATTGCAAGTGGATCTACATACTTATAAAACATTACCTCTTTCCACAAACCTTCAATATAGATGAGTCTCCAAAGGTTTTCACTACTAGGGATTTTCTAAAGTAGTACATCTTCTTTAAAACCCACACCCCCACCTTCCTAAGCTTAACTAGTCTACCCATCTAACTAGAGGCGTGCTTTCTTTTTGTTTGTTACAAAACCAAAGAAAATTGAAGACCTTCATTTTAATTTTGTTTAAAATTCCTTTAGGAATGTATTCAAGTGAGTGCCAATAAACTAGGATGGCTTAAAAAATTGCTTTGATCACCATGGTCAGCCTCCCTCCCATTAACAACCATCTTGTGAACCAAGAGGAGATCCAATTCTTGACATTGTTGTAAATCCAAATACAATATTTAAACCCATACTCATTATCTTTTCATTCAAACCCTAAATATTTGAATCCTTTGATGAAATCATTGAACCCTAAAAGGGAAGAATTACATGGATTGCATGTTCCTTCTTCTGCATTGTCTCATGAAAAGTGATGGATGAATTTTGAGTGTTAATTTACAACCTTGAGGATTTCATAAATCTCCAAAACCAATTGTATAATCCATGCATCACTAAGGGATCCATTACCAAACAATAGTACATCATCTACAAAT
>ML803171.1:456215-481899 GCA_009831015.1 Picea engelmannii
CCTAGCCTTTAGGCCATTCCAAGCCATGTTCTCCCTCAAGGGTGTCTGAAAAAGTAGCAATCCCTCTTTATCTTCTTAACTCTCTACATTGTTAAAATCTTCACACAACCATATGGTTTTGGGAGCTCATTGGCCAACCAATCGTGCATGCCCACTCTCTCATTTGAATCATTTGAGGCATATATGTTGACTAGTCCTAGATCTTGTCCATTTAGAGAAAATGGCATCCAAACCAAGCAGCGTGTTAGATCAATACCATGTCCAATGGTTAGGAAAAAATACAAGGATATCAAGTTGGTTGCCTCTCTACCTTCAACATGGCTAGGTAAAAATACAACAATTGACCATATTAGCCAACGAGTGACTTACAAAATTAAACCAACTACTTTAACTTCTTGCAAACACAAAACATCTAACTTGGAACAATTTCATGTGTTCTCCAAACCATGGATTTGTGGCAAGGACTATAAGGTCCCAAAGATTCCATGATACTATCTTCATTACAAAATTTCAACATGAAAATTCATAGCCTCATAATCTCTCAATATCTCAAGGAAACAAAAGTTTCAAGTGTTATGTTATCCAACTCTTTCATTGTACCGAAGGTTCAACCATTGTGTATCATAAGAAATTTTCTTTGATTTCAAATGAAATTTCAATTTTCATTAGATTTAATATTGATGCATTACAATTCTTGGTATCTTTACTTCTAATCCAACTTCATGATAACACATGCTTACAATATTTGGTTGGTTAACGCCTTGATTATTTCTAGGGGATATATATATTACAATATATTACAATATTATAATATTACAATGTAAAAGTAATGCCATATTACAATGTAATATGGCATTACCATATTACATTTTAATATGGCATACAATATGGTATACCATATTACAATGTAATATGGTAATACCATATTTCATGTAATTTTTTTTTTTAAAACCTACAGTCATCGTCGCAATATCAACGGAATTTCATCAGAATTTATTTTACATTTTTACCATAATTGTCACTATAGTGACGAAACTTCATCTCACTTTTCCATGAATTTTCATCACATATACAACAATTCTATCGTAAATATGATTTTCAGATATAGCTTTTCATCCCAATTGCGGCGAAGTTTCGTCGTAATTGCCACATTTCTTCATTGGTATTGCGATGAAATTTCGTCGTAATTGCGACGATGCATAAGGTTAACCAATATTAAAGGTGGTGACATGTGGATAGCTAATTTCGTCAATGTTTCCACTCACACCTATATCGTGGATATAGCGACAAAATTATTACGATGGAAAAAATCTCGGCTTTCATGGAAATTGCGACGGATAAGTGTGGCAATATCAATGAACAACCATCACAAATTTGGTCATATGTACTAGTGGCCCCTGTCAGTGTGGTTGGTGTGTCCAATAATTTGTATTAGATTAGGCCTTCACTATAAGCCTTAACAAGATTGGAGGAGATCCATGGACACACAAATGGATGATGAAGGTCCAATCCTTGATGAGGAAAATTATTCAACATGGAGAAGAGAAATGAAAGTGCATTTGGAGGAAACAGGAGCACGTATTTGGAAAGAATCTATTGGTGGATCACTTCCCTTGAAGAATAATTCAAAGTTTTCATCTCAAAAAAAATAAAATAATAATGATGCATTGGCTATGAATACCATCTTCAATGGACTCTCAAGTTCTATAAAAGAAAGCATGGGACAATGCACTTCCACTAAGGATCTATAGCTAAACCTAGAGAAGACGTACCAAAGGAAAAAGGAAGACACTAAAGACAACTCCATCAAGAACAATGGAGGTAAAGAATCTCCACAATCCTCTGATTGCAATAATTCTAAATGTGATGATGTTGAATGTTTCTCTACATGTGAAGAAGAACATCTAGAAATAGTTTGTGAATAATCAGATGATAATTATCCCATGGAAGAAGTAGAAGAAGAACTTTCAAAGATTAAAAATAAAGTTGATTGGGGTCTATATGAATACAACTATGACCATATTTATATAGACTATAGCTATCTTTCAGATAACACTAAAAGGTTTCTTGAAAATAATCAAAATCATATTTTGAAACTAAAGAAAAGACTCAAGGAACAAGAAGAAAGTAAAAGGTCTCAATTAGAAGAAAAGGAAGAAGATATCAAAATACTAATGAATGAAATAGAATAAAATAAGAAGGTAGATGATGAGATTAGAAAAAGTCTTGAAGTTAATAGCCATCTCAAGACCCAAATTAAAGAAGACAAAAGGGTAGAGGAACTACTAAAGAATCAAGTAAATGAAAAGGAAGAGTCATATCTTAAGTTGGAAGTTGAATTTTTTGATATTAGAAAGAAAGTAGAGAAGTCAAAAAAATTCTTGAATATCTCAACAATATTGAATGAAATCTTTGATAGTCAAAGATCACCAAATGATAAATCAGGTCTTGGATACAATAAATAAGCTACACATGTTGAAGCAAACACCTAAAAGAAGCTTGAGGTAAGTCCATCATTCTCAAAGGATGGAAATAATTTTGCAAGTCAACCATCTACACAAGGGAAGGAAAGTGTCAAAAGAACAAAGAAAGGAAGATATCAAGAAGCCATATTTACACCTCAAAGCAAATTCAAAAGAGAGACACCTTCAAGATGGACACAAAAGAAAAGGTATGAAAATGTTTTTCATGGTCATTGTTACTCAAGTAATGAATATGGTCACAAATATTTGGAATGCAAATATTATGCAAGGATAGATAATGAAATATTTTATAAAACCCTAAGGTGTTGGAGATGTAATCAGGTAGGACACATTGTTGCTCATTGTCACACCATGAGATGCTACAACTATAACACAAGAAGATTGTCCATGATGAGGACTTCATATAACATGATAAGAATAACACATGAGGCTAGAAGAGAAGACAATGTAGGAAATATGGAGGTTCAGAGCTCAAGTTCTGAGAAGTTGGGACACCTTCAGAAGTGGGTGAAGAAGACTGAACAATCAGAACAAAATGACAACCCTAAGGCAAGATAAAGCTTGAATTCTTCTGAAGAGTATGCTAGTTACATTGGTAACAGTCATCTACATATGTGAGCTGACCTATAAATAGGTCTCTTACATATGCAAGCTATCTGTATAGAAAGTCGCGTACAGGTGGTAAAAGCCTTGGAAAGTAGATTGTGCAAACAAGTTGCAACTAGGTGTGATGGTATAACTATGTGTTGCAGGGTTTGACATGGTCTATTGCAGGGTCTGACATGGTTTGTTGTAGTTTTTCATGATTACATGTTGGCATACATAATTTATGTATGTATGGTGATGACATATGGTTGAGTGTTGAAAGTCTATCCTTGATGCATTATACTAACTCTAGAGTATGGATTGATGCTTTTTCTATTGAGGAACAATGCTGGTTGTGATAGTGAAGTTATGGAAATTTGGTTATGAGATATATCATGATGATTATAGCTAGAGATGTCATTGATATATTAAGTCATACTTCTAGTACATGTATTTTTTGGATGCTTATTATTTGTTGTAATGAATGGTGGTTGAGGCAGATCTGTTGGGGTACATGGTTGTTACATATTTGAGTTCCATTGATATATCTTATTATGTATTGTTAGAGGCATATTTGTTGGATATCTTGGTGCATGAATTTGGCATATGGTTGAACTACATATTGGAACATGTAGTTTATGAGTTGATGAGGTGGTTATATTGTACATCATTGATGAGTCATAACTTGATCTATGGTTGATGTGATTGATACACTTTTGGTGCATTGTTAGAAGCACTTTCTAGTAATATGATTGGCACATGGCTTATGGTTGATATGGAATACATGCAAGGGAACACATCTTGATTAAAGTTCATCTTGTTGAGGTTTGGTGCATGGTTGATGCACTTTCTTGATACAGGTGGTGATACATGTTTAGTGCAATGTTGATGCACTCATAGATGGTATATGTTTTTGGGTGATAGTACTTGGATAAAGTACATCATTGGTATTAATTGTTTAGAATATACTTTGGTACATGATGTATGGGATGATATAGTTGAGACACTTGTTATGATTCTTGAGGGTTGAGATACATGGTTGTGGCACTTGGATCATGGTAGAGGCATATCATGAGTGATATGACACTTGATTGAGGCACATGGTTGGTACAAAGTTGGCACATGGTTGATACACTCCATTGATCATATTGTATGGTATATTGTATGGTATTGATGTACATGGTTGATGTACATGGGTGTTGTGCATGGTAGGCACACAATATGGCATAGGATGTACTTGGTTTATGTTTTGTTCATGATTCTCTATTCATTGTTGACATCTCTTTTTCTTCATGATTTATGGTATTGCACAAGTTTGATGGATGGACAGGTCTAAGGATCATCATAGGAAGAGTGAATCATTCTTGAGCAGTTGATCTATGTTCCGATTGAGAAGAAGCATTTGTAGCAGAAGAATATTGCAGTGGTAGCATATTGTTCATATTACAGAGAATATAGGGGGAGTCATTATTCTTCCCATGATTCCAAGAGGAGAGATTTATTAGATCCAAGGTAAATAATTGGAGAAAAGAGCACAAAGGCATGCTTCCAGGGGGGAGCGATGGTCAGAGGGGGAGCATGAGAGATATGTCTTCAACATTACATCAGAGTGACATCCCTTTTTCAAAAGGATATATATTATTCAAAGGAAGATCAAGGCATCCGGATAAGGGGAGCATCCCCAAGGAGACCTCAGGCAGGGGGATCAACCCCAAGGAGAAAACTACCCTTTTCCATTGATGTCAAAGTGGGAGAGATAGTCACATTGATGTGATTGACATGGCTATTGATGAAGCAAAATGTCATTTCTACATGTTGCCATCAATGATTGGTGTTGAAATCAATGTTGGCATTTCCATCAATGCCAAAGGGGGATACTGTTGGATCATGTTGTCATTGATGTCAAAGTAACAATGTCTTGTCAAAGTATATTGATGAAGTATGTATTTCCATTGTTGTAAATGAATGGATGTCAAGTGAAGTCATTGATAAATGGAGTCATGCATAGATAAGTATGGATTTATATGTTGTCATGTATATATGATGCATAGATGGATGGATGCATTAATGTATTGATCGTTGGATCATGTGGTCATGCATAGAATCAATGCCAAAGGGACAATGTCATATTGATGTATTGTCATGGGTTATTCCAGTTGAATTGATGTAAATATGACTCATTATTTTCTTTTCATGGTAGATAGGAAGTACAAATGGATGACCTCCAAAGTGGTCCCCTTATGGTGAAATCCCTCGTGGGAATACGCTTTGTGGTTGAGTTATGCTAGAATTATGGTTAGAGAACCCATGCATAATTTTGGAATAATGAGATGAATATCAATGAGTTTGTCAGTGAAACTATTCTAGATGGATAGTGCTTGTCATTCCATTTCTAGTGGTATGTGGAAATTTACCTAAATCCTCATAGTTTGAGAATTATGGCCTTACGAAGTTGGAGGACCCTCATGTGTTGGATAGAAGCCAAAAAAGGTTAAAGAAGTCAAAGTGGTTACAAAGAAGAAATTATTTAAATAATAAAGTGAAGTGATGAAGTCAAAGAGGATTATTTAAATAATAAAGTTAATGGAGAACTTTATAATTATGGAAAGTGGTTATAAATGGATTAACCCTAAAAATAAGGAAAGTGGGTTAAATGGACAAGTGGCCATGTGAAAAAAATGGCTAAGTGGAAAAAGTTGGATAAAAGTGGTTATGTGAACAAATGGCTATGTGGATAAAGTGTATATGTGGACAAAGTGGCCTAGTGGATGCTTCCAAGGAAGCTACTTGGAGAGTATAAATAAGAGGCAAGGGTCTCTTGTAAGAACCTCTCTCTTGAGCATATATTGAATATCTATTCTGAGTAAGAGAGGATTGAATGTTCTCATGGACACATCAAAGTTTTCGTAAGTGTGAGATCTTGACGGTGAAATTTTCAGAAGTTTAGAAACCCTAGTTTCTGAAGGAGCACGTGGGTTGTAGTGAGCCAAAACATGTACATACACGGGCTACAATGAGGCAGGGCACATACACACACAGGATGAAGGAGATTAGAGTGTGTACAATTGAATAAATTCATGGAGACTCGAGTGTGATTTGGTGCTAGGTTCCTGAAAGCTGAAGCAAGTTCCATATCTACATTCTATGGGCTTAGATCTGCCATAGAAGTTCAAGTATGCTTACATGATTGTTTTGATGGATTCTCTTTGTTGAAGGAAAATCTCCCTGTGGACAGGTAGATATCCTCAAAGAGCTAGACTCTTAACTCTAAGAGAGAAAGTGCTTATCATGGTCACTGAATTCCTTTTAGATCTAGCTGGACTAGTGTGTGAGGAGGAAGGAGAAAATAAGTAACTTTTATTGGTGTTTGTCCTTGCATGCTCAGAGTTGAGCTCCAATCTCTCGATCCTCGATAAGCCCTATAGACAAACAAAGTACGACCACTTCCTACTTTATCAAGATTAGTCCAAAATAGGTCTATCTACTAAAGAGAAAAATTCATGTGAGATTGAACATGAATTAGAAAGAAACAAGCCAAGACAATTATATTAATGAGGACAAAACATTACTTACAGTTGTAGATGGATTGCAACAGTTTCGTCAATTCCTCCTTATCTACCCCTTGCTCAAAAGATCCACGATCTGAATGATGATAGCTTCACCAATTGCTCCTTATGAGATCATAGGTCTCTTGCTTCCAAAATATCTTTGTTCCAGCACCACTTATAATATCATAAGTTTGGTGTGATTCTCCTTTTCCATTCCCCTTTCACCATGACAAAGCTTGCTTATATAGCCTTGGAGAGGCTCAAAAACTTGAGATATCCTTGGGGTGAGTTGAGTATTTTCCTCCTCCAGTTAGATATTTGCCCTAATATCATGGCTTGATTGAGGATTCGAACCCAACTGCCTTCTAAGAATGAAAATATCCTTCCCCCATTCTTCTCAACAAATCAACTGCTGCCCAAAATAGGTAGCGCTCCCTCAAAAGGGCACTCAGAGAGTTATAATGCTCCCTAGTATTGTATAGGGGAGCACAAACACTCTTGAGGGTAGGAATGCTCCTGCAAAAGGGATGAAGAGTGTTATAACGCTCCCTGATGGCTTATGGGGGGGGCGCCAACACTCCTAAGATAGTTATAAGGGAGAGATCCCCTCCAAAAACTCATTTTTTTGGGTGCTTTCAGATGTAAAAAGGTTCATAAGCCTGTTGACTCATTTCTCTTCTTCCAAATCAGATGTTTGAGGTGTTTCAAGTGTCCTTCTCATGTCATTATAGGCATGACATAGGCATCATGGAAGTACGCTTTCTTTGACACTTGCGACACTTGTGAGAAAAATGCGACACTTGCGACACTTATAATGAGAACACTTGCGACACTATCAAAGTGAGTATTTTTTATGTGTAATAGATTGCCCCCCAAAGTATGAAGTTAGAAGATAGGAACTGATAACTGAAATGATTTATAGAGTTTCAAGCAAGGGTATAGACGCAGAGAACCTGACAGAAGTTGCACAAAAACATCCAACAAATATTATGACATGTTTCAAACCCAAGGCAGGCATACTTATGCTTGGGTGATCAAGACTTGCAAGATATGGCCGCTATAAAATACACTGCGGATCCATAATTGTATTGATAAAAAGGTATAGCCATTGAAAATACACTGTGGATCTATACTCCCATGACCTGAACTGATCATAGCCATGAAGAATACACAGTGGATCTACGAGATGACAAGACATAGCCATGACCAATACAAAGTGGATCTCTGTAACAGTATATGTGTCATTGTTCAAAAGAAACTCCATCGTGACCTGGGCAAAGTACATATCAAATTGATCACTCACCCCAGGGTTTTCTTACTGATCCCGATGTAGTATGAATCTAACCATGTGAATATATGTCCTGATGTCAAACATGGCATAAACCACTTGATTACCAGTCAATGATGTAAACCGTTAACAAGCGCGACCGAGATCACCATTAATGTCAATGATTCCCAAGGTACTCTAGTACATTCCAATGAATGTGAATGGATGAGATGAAGTCGAACATTCAGGGAATCATCTGATTAGAAGTCAATGATGTAAACCCACTTTCGAATGTGAGGAGGCCTGCCATTGCGGCATGTAGGTCCCAAAGTACTAATTGGTTTCTAGGTCTAGTCCCTAGATAATGTGTTGATGTCAACAGGAATAGATTCATTGAAGGAGGGCCTTGATGTATCCCCCATCAACGACACGAAACAGACATAGAGATGTAATTGGTAGATCAAATGAACATGGATTGACACAGGTATTGAGACAAGATATTTTTGACGGATGACTCTCGAGGTGGATACTTCCCTTGAACACTGAGGCATGATAGCAGAAACATGACATGGACCAAAACTTGATGATGCAGTGGATGTTGTGAATTACTTCAAGTGACCGAGAGGAGTGAAAGAAACTCAAAGGATTGTCTTAGTGCAGAGGTTCAACGGATTATAATGTGCGCAAAGACAAAGTGCCATGTTCAAGGGTGACCCTAAGAGTTACTTGGTAATGTCCTAAAAAAGAAACTGCTTGGTTTGCTTCTTTCAATTTTTCCCCCATCCAGGTAGACGAGTACCTCTTTTTAATTTAACGAGCTTGAGTAGGATAACACATGCTCGATAAAACTCACCTTCGGTAAGTTCCTCTTCCTTTGTTTAATGAACTGGAAGAAGTAAGGGTTCGATCCCATATGGGCCTGTCGATGTTTCTTTTAACGAGTCCAAAGACAGAAAACTCGAAGGTTTTTCATGATTATAGAGTCTGTAAAAACACTTAAAAGAGAACTGTCTCAGTTCCTTTTTCGTAAAGTAGTCTGACGAGACCGAAAAAGAGATAAACTATCTCTCAACAGACATTTTCTTCAAATACTTTAATGAGCGTGAAGAGAACAAGGTGCTCGACAATCTTTTCATCTTTAGAGAGTCTGAAAAGAACTTAAAGATGAATCTAGTGTTATCCTTTTTCGTAATGTTAGTCTCGTGAGGCCAAAAAAGAGATAAATTATCACTCAAAAGATGCCCTTTCAAACCTTTTAACAAGTGGGAAAGGAAGAAAGATCACTAGGCAATCTTTTCATGTTTAGAGAGTCTGAAAAGAGATTAAAGGAGACTCCATGGGGGTTCCTTTTTTGTGTATCCATATAGGTCCGAAAAAGAGATAAAAGTCTACCCGTATGCGTTCTCATGTATTTACGAGAACAAAAATGAACAAAGACTAAGCTAGGTATGCCCCCAGCTTGAAAGCTAGTGGTTTAACTCCAAAATGATCAGCAAAGGCTAGAGACATGCCCTCCAAGCTTCAATTCATTCACCGGCTCTAAGTTCGTCACCAATTTCTCTAGTAGATGAGAAAAAGGAGAAGGGTGGATGAAAAGAAGGTTCAAGAGAGGTGACTGTTTCATTTTTTAACGAGATTGACACAGGAAAAGAACTATGCTCAGAGCCTTTGTTTCAATTTTTAATGAGCTTTCCATAGAGAAGATAAAGTATGCTCGTGGTTTTGTCTAGATCATGGCTTCCAAGAGGATAATTCTCTGGAAGGGTACCATGTCAATGGATAAAACATGGTCATGGCCTCCAGGAGATCTTCACTGGATGGAAGATAATCACTTGAGAAGGAACACATGTCGGGGGTCATGATAGGAGTAAGGAGATCAGGCTCCAATAATCCTACCAAAGAAATCACCATGTCAACTACCGGATCCAAAGCATCATAATTTGAGGTCATAGGAGACAATGCCACATAATTGACATGTGGTGGGGGAGATACTGTCTGCATATAAGAACCACTTAGGGAGGTAATCCAATAAGGGCCGATGAATGAAAGTTGATCAATAGTCACAATTCTTCCATCGTGAGGGAAAGATATCACATAGAAAAAGGTGGATACAAGAGCTTTCATAGCATAGACATAATCCCGCCCAAGGAGTAAAGAGAAATCCAAGGGGTCTCGAACTACCATGAAATTGATAAAGATAGTTTCCCCCCCCAAAGTTATACGAAACTGAGGAAGGATCCCTAAAGGTTGACTAGTTCTTTTGTTAAAAGCTAACAGATTCTATGTAACCGTTGCAAGTTGTGGACAACCCAAAGAGTACCAAGCAACATAAGACAAAATACTAACGGATGCACCTTCATCTATCAACATTTGAGGAACGTCCCGACCATGAACCTGTACTGTAATATAGAAAGGAATGTGAGATGGAAGATGAGGTCTAGTTAGCGCACCCCAATCAAAAAGGATGGCTTCAGTACTTGGAGGGGGTTTCGCAGGAAAATGAGGGATGCCCCTCAGCACGATAGAGTCTGTATCAACAAGAAAAACATGGGCAGTATTGGATTTACTCTCTAGAGGGAGAGTAGGATTGACCGATGATTGGATCGGATCAACTGCGCAAGCACTCTCCAAAGGAAGAGTGGGATAGACCGATGATAGAATCGGATCAACCACTTTGACACTCTTCTGATGAAGGGTGCGACTGACCGAGGAAGGGAATGGATCAGCCACTTTGGCACTCATCAAAGGAGGAGTGGGATCGACCTATGGAAGAACCGAATCGACCACTCGATTTTCATTCTCCAAGGGAAGAATGGGGTCGACGGGTGGAAATGGATCGACCGCTTTGGTGTCACTCTCTAATGGGAGAGTGGGATCGACCAAGGATGAAAATAGATTGACCACTTTGGTGTCACTCTTTTGATGAAGAGTGGGGTTGATCGATGACGGAACTGGATCAACTACTTGGGTTTGTGCTTCAATCGAGGAGGAAACTAGATTGACCACCTGATCAACCAGACTGACCGGGGATGGAACCAGATTGACCAGTTCATCAACCAATGATGGGTCGGAGGGAATATTATGATAACCTTTTGGAAGTCAAAGTTTTTCCAAAAGAGAAGAAGCCTCATCCATATGAGGAAAAAGGTGAGAGTAATGATTACCTTTACATAACATGCAAGGGAACTTGACAGTTTGCTTCTTCTTACCAACCTGAACATCACTAGTTGATGGGGTATCATCAACATGACCGACAGAGGTCGATGATGTGGAGGACCACATTTCTAAGACCTAGGTAAGACCGGGGCAATCCCTCAGAAAGTGGTCACCCTTACAAAGGCTGCAAGGGAATTTGGGTTTTGGATTCTTCATTTTAATCTTGGTGACCTCATCAACACTCCTAGTACTATTAATGGTAACTGGTTGCTTAGAGCCAACATCTGATGTTGTTGGGGTCTTTGTCCTTTTCGATTTCTTCTTCTTCTTCTCTTTCCGTTTCTTCTTCTTCTGATCAACCTGGCTACTTGCTTTAGATCTTTCACTAGGCGAAGAAGGAGAAATGGAAGGAGACTTAATGGGTGAAGAAGGTGAAAAGTCGACCTGAGGTTGATGTGTGGGTGGTGTACCGACATCTAAAGTATTAGGTGCAGCTGAAATATTGGGAGGATTTGGGATCACCAGAGTGGGGAAAAACCAAACTGGTAATCCGATAATGAGTCCTGGAAGACTCAGTGTAGCAGCATATGGAGGACCAAAGTTTCCAAACGAAGGAAAGGTATAAGGTTCCCCAGGAGAATGGGTTCCTCCATTGGTACTCCCAGGATTCGATTCCATTAACACTGACTCGTCCTAAGGTCCACTAAGTAAAACAAACAACAGATGCTATGAATCTGATAAGTAATCAATCAAACAAACCTTCCTACGATGAAACCAAGGGGCGGGGACAGAGCAGGTGGATCAGTTGCATTGGAAAGCTTCTTAATGAACTTACGCCTTGGTGCAAGCCTCCATGCAGTAATTGTGGATTTACCCTCCAAGGAGCCCAAGTGAGTTTGACCAACGTTTGTTCCAGGTATAGTGAGACTTCCCTTCACCGTCACCTTGTGTGAGACCCTAACGATTGTGGCTATTAAGGTCACCAACTCATAGTCAGCCCCTGGGTGGGTACAATCGACAGTCCAGTTAGAACGTATGGGTAGGATAACAAGTCCAAAATCAGCTTGAAAGGCTCCCACACATAATCATGGGTATACCTTCAAGTGACCCCCAATATACGATCCTACCACTACAAACAGTTGGGCCACGAAGGGATAATCTCCATAACTCACTCGAATGTGACCTTGTGCATAACCCCTGTGTGAGAGGGGGATCCCAGCAAGCCAATACGACAATTGGATTTGACTCTCCCTACCGCAAGATACTAAGTTTGTTCGATAGCTTTGGAAAGTTATCCTTTCAACCTATTCCAAAGCCCTACACCTTAAACTAATGTAGGTTTGTTAACAAAGATGTAAAAAGTCTGATAAATTTTAGTTAAGCATTGATTTTAATGGTTGTTGTTTACTTAGAGGGTGTATGAAAGTGAAATTGATGGAATGATGACTCAATTCCCAAAAATATGCATGAAATATGATAAGCAATCATTTCTTTTCAATGAATACCTATTTAAGGGAAAGAGGAAGAGTCGTTTTCACTATCAAACACTTGATAAGGAATGCCCTCAATCAATTTTGTTCTCCATCAAATCCAGTATGATTCTACAACATTTCAGAAATGAAAACTAATCATTAAGATGTACTTTTGTCATTTGCATGCAAATGATGATCAATTCAATGAAAAACTTGTCTTGCCAACTACTCTTTCAGATCAAGGAGATTCGAACAAGAAAACACAGATTTCGCACAAACAACACACCCTTTTGCAATCAAACAAGAGAAAGAAAATAAAAAATGCAAAAGGAAGAAGAAATAAATTGGATTAGATGACCTCAAAGAACCAAATGAGAAGAGTCAGACTTCTAATGTCCTGCACTAGAGTTCTCGCTCAGTCAGATAGGAGAGAAGAAAGAAGGGGATTGATTTCAATCTCTCAACAACAAAAACTCAAAAAATAAGGAAGAAGGGCATAAAATATGAACAACAAGGTGCTTACGTCTCAGGAGGAATCATTTCAAAGGTCAAAAGAAGAAGCATTGAATCCCAAAGCAGCTCAGTAAGTAAAAAATAGGGTTTGGACCTCCAAAAAATGCAATTTTTGAAGAGATTTTGTGCAAAAAGGGGTTGGTTCTTTGGTGTAAGGGAAACCGGAGCGTTATAACACTTTTTACAACACCTTTAGGGAGTTTCGACACTCTGCTAACATGGGAACAAGGGCATTAGGCTTAAAAAACTCATAAAAATGTCCAAAAACCCAAAATTTCAGTCAAAATTTGACAGTCAAGCTGAATGTGATGGGGTAAAGAGTCAACCAGAAAGTGCGATCAGATATAAAGGGGTGAACAAGGCCTAATAAAACAAAAGGTAAGACAAGGTCTGTGAGGAAAGAAAAAACTAAGAAAGTTCTGATTCTCCCCAGTGGAGTCGCCAGTTTCTGTTGAAGGAAAATCTCCCTGCGGATAGGTAGATCTCCTCAAAGAGCTAGACTCTTAACTCTAAGATAGAAAGTTCTTATCATGGTCACTAAATTCCTTTTATATATAGGTGGACTAGTGTGTGAGGAGGAAGGATAAAAGAAGTACCCTTTATCGGTGTTTGTCCCTGCACGCTCCGAGTTGAGCTCCAATCTTTCACTCCTCGATAAGCCCTGTAGACAAACAAACTATGACCACTTCCTACTCTATCAAGATTAGTCCGAAATAGTTCTATCTACTAAAGAGAAAAATTCATGTGATATTGAACATGAATTATAAAGAAACAGGCCAAGCAAATTATATTAATGAGGACAAAACATTACTTACAGTCGTAGATGGATTGCAACAGTTTCGTCAAGTCCTCCTTGTCTACCCCTTGCTCAAAAGATCCATGATCTGAATGACGATAGCTTCATCGATTTCTCCTTATGAGATCATAGGTCTCTTGCTTCCAAACTATATCTATTCCAACACCACTTATAAGATCATAAGTTTGGTGTGATTCTCCTTTTCCAGTCCCCTTTCACCATGACAAAGCTTGCTTATATAGCCTTGGAGAGGCTCAACAACTTGAGATATCCTTGGGGTGAGTTGAGGATTTTCCTCCTATAGTTAGAGATCTGCCCTAAGATCATAGATTTATTTAGGATTCGAACCCAATTGTCTTCTAAGAATGAAAATATCCTTCCCCCATTCTTCTCAACAAATTAACTGCTGCCCAAAATAGGTAGCGCTCCCTCAAAAGGGCACACAGAGCGTTATAACACTCCCTAGTAGTGTATAGGGGATCTCTAGCACTCTTGAGGGTAGGAGCGCTCCTGCAAAAGGGCTGAAGGGTGTTATAATGCTCCCCGATGGCTTATGGGGGGGCACCAACACTCTTGAGATAGTTATAAGGGAGCGCTCCCCTCCAAAAACTTAGTTTTTTGGGTGCTTTCAGATGTTCATAAGCCTGTTGACTCATTTCTCTTCTTCCAAATCAGATGTTTGAGGTGTTTCAAGTGTTCTTCTCATGTCGTTATAGGCATGACATAGACATCATGGAAATACGCTTTCTTTGACACTTGTGACACTTGTGAGCAAAATGTGACACTTGCGACACTATCAAAGTGAGTATTTTTTATGTGTAACACTCTTACTTATGGTATGGTGAATTCTTAATAAATTCTTGGTATGGCTATCATGATATGGTTTATGCTATTTTATTGATAGAGTGAGAAACACTCTTATGTTTCAGTACTAATATGGTTTCCATAGTATAATAGTTACTTATACATGATTGAGTAACATTCATATTCTATGGTTGAAGAGCATGACTAAGTTATTTTAGAACATAGATGTCTTGTGATTGGTTATGGTACATATTGGAAAGTGAAGGGCATAAGTGGATGTGACAGAGGATGTATATGATCTAAGTTCTTATGGAGAGAGAAAACCCTAGCTCTTAAGGAGGCACACACAGGCTGTTGTGAGCCATACCACATACATACATGGGTTGCACTATTGGTAGGGCATGTACATATGCATGTTTCACTACTGATAGGTCACGTACCTATTGATATATTGGTATATTTTGAGGATTGAATCCTCTTCTCAGTTGGTTTTGGGTTGTGTAAAATGAGTCTTTCATTGCAGAGATGGTGCTCTTGTGGAGTTGTTACTCTATTCAATTGCTGTTGATAAACCATTCAATTGTTGTTGATAAACCTAAGGATTGTAGTCCATAATAAAAATAAAGTTATACATACATCTTGTGTTCTTTGTGGTGATGTCTTATTGATGATATATGTTTTTTTTATCTATTGTTGATATATTTTCACATACAACTAGTTATAAATGACAGTAATAAGTGATGAGTAAATTATGATTGCTAACTATGGAGTTTTCAAAGGGAAGTTGAAAATGAGCCCTACACTGATTCACCCCCCTCTCAGTGTGGTCGGTGTGTCTAACACTCTTCTCTTACAACCATTCTAACCTCATCTCATAGACTCATAAAAAAAATCATAAGGTTAACATAACAAGAAAACTAACAACATTTGTCTTATTCATGCACATCTACAAATATTGACTATCAACACCACACATACATGTGAAAGAAGAATAATACATAATAAAAATAATTACTTATATTAAAAAACATACGAGAATTAAAATGATATCAAACATAGACAAATAACAACACAATAAATAAGAAAAGCACATACAGAAACTTGTATTTTATGAAAATTCACCAACAGCATGCAAAACTCAGACATTCCCCCCAACCATAGACTCTATTGCTCATAAGATTTCATCAATAGGTCAACCCTGAGATGGGGATTAAATCCACCAAGGAAAAAGGATTATTATTTCTAGTCTAAGGTCTGATACTCAGCATAATTGCTCAGTCCAAGGTCCTATTGTTGTAACTAGTCTATAGTCTGTCATTCCCCATGCACCTATTACACCCAACGAAGTGTGCCACTTCTATGCTCAATAGTCTCTTAGTTTCCCCACTTCCCTACCAAGGTTCCCAAAAAAGGTCCATACATGAATTATTTGATCCCTGCAACTATTTCTTAGATTAACAAGGAACAATTCCTAGCAAAACTCTCACTTGGAGAGAATGAGCATGAGCCTGACAACCCACCTCTTTAACAACAAATCTCTCACCTAGAGAGATTGCTCACGGGTTTGACAAACCACCTCTTTGACAACAAAACTATAGTTGAAATACATAAAACACTTTATAAGCTTCTATCTATAGATAAGGTAATAGTCATCCTTCTCAAATGGTCTGACCCCTTTCTGCACACGAGAATAATTCCTAAAAAATGAGTTATTTCCCCGAATGAGCCCCTCCCTGCCAAAATACACAAAGGCCGAAAATATATATTGCATGCCTTCAACTCGAAACTTGTCACATTAAGAATTATCTTTAGCCACTTGATGACTCATTCCCATCCCCAAGAACAAAGGATAAATAAATTTCCATGACTTACACTTTTTCGAAAATATTAATAAAAGATACCCTAGGACTTAAGTCCCCCTCCTTTTTCCTTTTTCGGTGGAGTTATCCCTCCATAAATTTCATATGATATATATTCTTGAAGTGATTTGATAACAATAATAACTTTATTATTATTACACTTTACAAGGATAGGCACATTGGCCTACTTGTGTCTTGACTCAGCAGCCTCATAATCACATAGGCTCTCCAGCCTCAATACATATACAACCACATACAAATCCACACCCACATATATATAAATTAGTTTGGTGTGCACTCCCAAGTCAATCCCGTGCACTTATCGAAGTGCACACAACATTGTGAAATGTGTGCACCCTTTCTTTTATGACAATTTCCCCTCACACTACTCAAATGCACATAAAACCAAACTTGGTTCCAATAACTCACTAGCCTCTGTGTACATTTACATTTATAATTGGTACAACATCTGACCAAAATCTATGTACAATTACAAAGGGTTCATATTAGGGACATTATATTCCCCTCCCCCTTATTTATGCACTGTCCTCAATGCAACATATACGCATGTACATACAAAATTTCAAAAATTTTCAAAGAGATGTGAATACTCTACCCACATAACATCCTCTCTCTCCCAAGTTGTATCCTTAGGACCATACCAGTTCCATTGGACCTTTAACATCTCCATGGATTGATTCCAAATATTTTTATTTTTTTATCCAATATGCAAACCAGTTGCACTTGAAAATCCAATTATGGCTCCACTTGAATAACATTCCAATATGTAATATGATTATCATTAGGTACATATTTTTTAAGAAATGATACATGGAAAACATTATGAATACATAAGGATGCAGGAAATGCAAGCATATATGGAATAGGACCAATCTTCTCTAGGATTTGAAATTGCCCACAATAACATGATTCCAACTTAGAACAATTCCCCAACTTCGGGGAATTGTGTTTGGATATTACTTTCAAGAACACATGGTCATCCACTTTAAAATATCTGTGGGTTCTTCCTTTATCTATGCATATTTTCTTCCTGTCTTGGGAAACCTTTAAGTTCTGCCTTATTTTTACCATATTCCTTTCCATTTCATAGAGAATATCTCTCCCAACTACTGCACGGTCTGTTGCATTGTCCCAACTTACCATCTTGTTGCACTTTCTACCATAAAGTTCTTCAAATGTCATAATATTTAAAGATGATTAATACCCACTGTTGTAAGAAAACTCTACCAAGTGAAGGTAGTATTCCCATTTTAATTGTTTATCCATCACATAATCCTAAGCATATATTCAATCACCCGATTTACTCTCTCTTTTTGTCCATCTATCTCAGGGTGATATGATGTTCTAAAGTTTAGATTTGTCCCAAATCCTTTGAATATACCTTTCTAAAATTTTAGGGTGAACTTGGAATCTATGCCATATATAATTGTCTTAGGTACACCATGCAACTTAGCAATTTATCACATGTGTATTTCAACAATGTTAGCTTCCTTCTACGCTGACCTCACTGGGATAAAATGTGCAACTTTAGTAATCTTGTCCACCATTACCATAATAGAATCATGTTTCTTAACAATCTTAGGTAGCTTAGTAATGAAATCCACGGTCACAACTTCCCACTTCCACTCAGGAATGGGAAAAGACTGCAACAAACCAACTGGATGTCTGTGCTTAGCGTTGACCTTTTGACATTCAAGGCATCTAGCAATAAAATCAACAACTTCATTTTTCATACTTGCCCAATAGTATTTATTTTTTACTACAACAATTGTCCTCTGGTAGCCTAGGTGTCCTGCCTAAGGAATCTTATGCATCTCTGATAATAACATACTTTTCAACTCTTGATCATTTGGAACATAGACTTTGCATCTATACATGAGGATTGCATCCTCTTTAAGTTCGTAACTTTCCAAAGTCTGTTGCGACCTACCTTATTGTAAAGTTTACTTTATTTTCACATAACATTGATTGTATTTGGAAACTTCTAAAATTATATCACATAATGCTTATTTGTACATGCTAATGACTGTATCATGCATCTCATGCACCCTCTTACTAAGTGCGGCATCCACCTTGTTCTCTTTTCCTCTGTTATACTTTATGGCAAAGTCATACTCACTGAGGAATTCTAACCGACTGCTTTGTTTGAAATTTAAACTTGGATGTCCAAACATATACTTAAGACCACTATGGTCTTTTCTCAACTCAAATATTTTACACATGAGATAATGCTACAACATCTTCAAGGTATGCACTATGGCTTCCAATTCTAATTCATGAGTAGCATAAAGCCTTTCATGTTCTTTTAAATTTATTGATTCGTAGAACACCACATGCCGATTCTGACTAAGGACTCCACTGATCCCTTGCATGAATAAATGTAGATAATGAAGTCTTCATTTGGATTAACAATTCTCAAAATTGGTGCATTTGTCAACAAACTCTTCAGGTGTTGAAAGCTCGCACAATCCATAGTCCATTCAAATCATGCACATTTCTTTTGAAATGATGTGATTGGATACACAATTTTTAAGAATCTTTCAATAAAAAATTTGTAATAACTTACAAGTCCCATAAAGGACCTTACCTGTACGAAATTTATTGGTGTTGTTCATTCCTCAAAGGATTTTATATTTTCCAAATCCATAACTATTCCCTCCTTGGAAATGATATGACCCAAATAATGAATCTGTCGTTGGTAAAATGAGCACTTTCTCAACTTTACATAAAGATGATTCTCCATCAGTACATGTAACACCATCCTCAAGTGATGCTCATGCTCTTCTTCATTCTTTGAGTAAATAAGTATGTCATCCAGAAATACAATGAAAAACTTATCTAAGTAACTTCTGAAAACTCGATTCAAACACAAGAAGACAACTGGTGCATTTGACAACCCAAATGGCACCATTGTGAACTCATATTGTTCATAACTTGTTTTGAAAGTAGTCTTGTTGATGTGTTATTCTTTAATTATCACTTTGTGATATCCATATATGAGATCAATTTTTGAAAATATCTACGTGCCCCTCAACTAATCAAAGAGGTCATATATCCTTGGTAAATGATACTTGTTCTTTACTATTAACTTGGTCAACTTATTGAAGTCTATACAAAGTCTCAACATACCATCCTTCTTCTTCATGAACTATACTAGGGAACCCCAAGGCGACACACTTGCGAATATATACCCCTTATTGAGAAGCTCCTCAAGTTGCATCCGCAACTCCTTCAGCTCTGGCATACTCATCCTATAAGGATTCTTGGATACATGTGCTTCTCTATGCATTATATTTATACAAAAATCAATATCTCTTTAAATACATCCTCAAATTATTTCAGTACTGTGCAATCTTCAACATTTGAATCTTTATATTTAGGTGCCTCCTCCATGTGTGCAACAAATACTTGACATCCTTTCCTATATATTTTCTTCAATTGCAAGGATGAGACTTCTCTGATAGTTACATCTCTTGAAATTCCTTGAATTGTTCTTAAATTCCCTACCTCATTCAAGAAAGTAAACACCTTATTGTAACATTCTAGGACAACATGGTTCTCATCCAACCAATCCACACCAAAGAGGTAGTCCTATGATCCCAAAGGTATGTGTAACATCCTTCTCTTTCTAGAACATGTTATTGACATATTCTTTGAGGAGACTTGCTTGCAAGTGATCCGGTTTTAGTATATGGTTTTATGTTCGCTTATGGATTCTTATGATCATGTTGATGGATTGTGATGTTATGTTATTTGATATCTATGTATTGACAGATGATATTGAAAATTTAACCCTAAGTGTGCAAGATTCTTGACAGATTGAGGATGTTGATGGAATCAATTGACCTCCTTGGACTCCAAATCGAGTCAGGGAGTGGATTGCATTGGTTTGAGTATTTTATTTATGCATATGTGACATATGATTGAGTATATTATGATATTGTTTATGGATCATTGGCAGTGTTTCGTTGATGGATGCATGATGATGATTCATTTCTAATTAGACTCACATAGGGAGTAAAGGGGCCATGCAAAAAATCCAGATATTGAGGGAGAGGTGTTGTAGAATCCCTGTCACAGCCTACTAACACTCTCGTCGTGGCTCAAATTGTAGGTTAACAATTACCTAGTTCAAGAGATCCACGATGTTGTGAGGGTAGACTGACACAATGGCTCATGAAGATTCTAAGGGGTTCATAATAAGGCAGTGTACTTATTCCTTAGAGGCCCTTAGTCTCTCACAAGGTCACCCGAATGGAGTGATGACCCCTGGCATTGGAAAAATACCAAAACCAATCAAAGGTGATTGACACCATTGGATCACGTAGTACGTCTTGAAGGGAATGTCGCGTAATTAAAATTTGAATCAAAGGCGAGTGGCACCCTTGGAGCACATAGTGCATCTTGAAGGGCACGCTGCATAATTAAAATTTGAATCAAAGGTGAGTGGAACCCTTGGAGCACAGATTGCATCTTGAAGGGCACATTATAGTATAAAAAAATGAGCTAATGAATCTAGGTGGCCTAGAAAACTTGAGCGAATGTTAAAACTTATAAAATCTTGAGCACCTATTGAATTAATTAATTAATTAACTAAAGAATGAAATTATTAAGCATAATCCCTAAGGGTCTAGGCGTTTGAAAATAAATATTTAAATAAGTCTAAGTCTAAGTGAGTGAGAAGACTAAAAACTAAATTTTTAAATTAAATAATGAGGGGATGAAATAAACCAATTTAAGAATCAATAAAAATAAAACAAATCTAAAGAAGTTATTTAATACACCTTGTGCAAGTAAATACCAAATTAGAAATTAAAATAAGAAAGGAATAAAGCATACAAGAAGGTGTAAGCATAGAAATGTATCTAAGGTCTAGTCTAACTAGAGAACATTCATATTTTAACTCAACTCTATTTTAGAAAGGTGTTAGTAATAAATGGGAAATAAAGGGAATAAAGGGACAACTAGGAGCGATTTTAAGAGTGCCTTTAGGATTTGTGAGGTAATTTGACATTTAATTAAATTAAATTGTGGATTTATTTGTGCAACCAAGGGAATAATTCCTAATAAAAAAAAAATATGAATTAATTGTGAAAATGGCAAGTTGTCACTAAGTAATTTCTATAAAAAAAGTGGCTGAGAGGAGGAAGAGAACACACTGGTTATGAGTAAGGTTGTGCTATAAAAATTCTGACTAGTTTTACTTGTGAGAGTTAGGATACCCATCTCTCTCTCGAGAGAGAGTGGTGGCTCTACCTTGCGAGGCGAGCTAGGAGATAGAGTATTCTAGTTGTGTTGTGCATGGCCCTTTTGCGGCTCGTGGGACTAAGTGGGAAGAAGAGTACCCCTAGTGTTGTCTGGGAGGTACCAGTGAAGTCCCATGATTAGAAAGCGAGAGAAGAGGAGGAGTGTGAGCTGCCGAAGATCATCTTCAAGTTTTAGTTTCACGAGATACGATATTTGTCATTCAAAATTAAGTTGTATTAAGTTTAATCATTGTATATATTGTTCTAGAAATCTTGCCTTCAACTGTGAAGAATTTTGATTTAGGAATTGCTAGTGTCCCTTATGTTTTTGATATTTAGAAGGGTACTAGTATGGATGCATCTATTCCCAAATTAAAATTTATACATGAATTTTGGTAAAAGAAAAGAAATAAATCCAATGGAAGTACAGTGCCATCTGAACAGTCTTCTTGTCAACTCACATTTCTATTAAAATCCCTTATCTCCACAGAACAATCAAGAATGAATTTTTAACACCCAACTTAACCACTGCGATATATTTTCCCACAATGAATTTACCTAGGAGAAAAACCTCATTTTGTTTATCTTTATTGCCTCTGTGCCTTCACACTAAATTCCCCACACTTGGTATCAGTTTTATGCATATTCACCTTTTCTTAGCGAATTCATATTTCATTACTCAACGAATTTGTTTTTACTGCATTACTCAACAATGTTTTACTTCATTTCTCAATGACAGTTTGCATTTATTCTCTGCATTTTTATATGTAAGACTTTCCCAATGCATTTGATGCATTGTTCTCTGTGTTTTGGAAGAGTATTGAGCTCGGTGCCTTTCCCTATTTTATCAACGAATTCATGTTTCATTACCCAACAATCTTTGTGATCTCTGCCCAATGATTTTTGTTATCTTTGCCCAATGATTTATGTGATCTTTTCCCAACGATCATTGTGATATTTTCCCAATGATTTTTGTTATCTTTGCCCAATGATTTATGTGATATTTTCCTAATGATCCTTGTGATCTTTGCGCAATGATTTTTGTTATCCTTTCCCAACGATTTATGTGATCTCTGCCCAACAATTTTTGTGATCTTTTCCCAACAATTTTTGTGATCTTTTCCCAACGATCTTTGTGATATTTGCCCAACAATTTTGCGATCTCTTGCCAAATGAGTTGAGTTCCTTATCCTCTTCGTTGGGAGCCAAGGGTATTATACTGTAAATATAGTGGTATCCACATGTATTTTTTAGTTGATATCCACATGTATTAACAAAAATGCATATGCTAACCTTTGAATATGTTGCTAGAATAGAATTGGTAGGGAATGTAAGCTTCATAGATTATATAACTCAAATATGTATCAATCATTTTCATGGAGTTTTGATTATATTTTTCCCCAGTTACAAGTAAAAAATGGCAGGAATACTTGTTTAGAACTTGTGTTGGAATCTTTCCATAGAAGTTGGTATGTGTGCTAAACAATACCATTTGCGAGGCTCTCTATTGACACAACCAAAAAGGATTTCATTTTCTATATAATTTTTTGTGTTGTTTGATGGATGACTATAGTTTTTAGTTTGTGATCCACTTGTGTATAATCATGCATGCATATGAAAAGTTTTATGAAGAAAATTGTCTCAACCTAGCATAACCAAGATGGTGATTTTTTTCTTCGCCTGATTATGAACTTTTTCATTTCATGTTTCAATGTGACTTGATCATGTATTAAATTCATTATTTATCACAATAATATGATACTTTTAATAAAACAATTTTGGTAGTTGGCATAGTGGTTTTTTCGGTTATGAATTTTATGTGTATTTACTATTATATGATATATAAGCACAATATTTTATTATGTCTCACCTGTCATTTAAAAAAAGGGGGAGGCTTAGGTCATCTTGAACAAATTCAAGGAAAAAAACTATATATTTCTCTTGGTCCTTGAAATAATGTTGAAGCGTGATAAATTAAGTAATTAAATTTACTTGTGTGCATTGATTAATGTGAGGTGTGACCACTTAAGAATTAGACCTTCGTGCGCCATGAATAATGATGATGCATGACGATATGTGTAATAATTTACTCTTTCTTCCATTAAATTGATGTATGATTGATTGAGTAGATAGCTTTTGTTGTTCCATGAAATAAATCGATAATTTACTCTTGCGCAATCAATAGTTAATGATTGATGAATGATTAAGTTATTGGTTTACTTGCACCATGAATTTAATATTGATGTATGACTAGTTAAGTAGTTAGACATACTTGTGCCATGAAAATAAGGCTGAGAATACTCTTTCACCATTTATTGCATTGACATATGATTGTTTTTAGTTTATTTACTCTTGTATCATTTATTGCTAATGTGTAAATGATTAAGTAAATGGGATTCAATGCGCCTTTCATTAATATCGACATAAAAAAGATTTAGTAATTAGATAATATTGCGTCTTGAAATTAAACATTGAAAAAATGATCGGTTGTGAAATTTCTTAATCTTGTGCCTTGAATTAATGTTGGTATATGATGAGTTATGCAATTGATTACTCTTGTGCCATGTTCAATTGATTATTAGGATTGATTGACTGATAAAATTGATTATTGTTGATGTTGTTGATTTAGCTAGTTGGTTTTGGACTTGGTTGTGTTAGTGGGATGTAGACACCTGCTTGTTCCTCATAATAGTCACCATCCTTGAGATCTTAAATGGTCAAAATTGATCAGATGAATCCTAGGCTTGAGAATTGCTTATATGTATTGGAGTTCCTAAACTTCCAGGGTAGGTTGGGAGGGTAGTATCTTTATGTCATCTTTATGCTATATTTATGTTATATTTATGTTATCGTTATGTTACCTCATGTTATCCTTGCGTTATCTGATGATTATCTTTATGTGATGAGTTGAGCGATTAAAAGTATTGATGATTCCAGTTGATCGTGATGAATTGATCTTGTGTCGCCATTCATGATGCTTATTGACTATGTGTCGTTACAAATTATGTTGATGCATCAATTGTGACATTATTTGATTAAGACAATGAGATGCTTGTAATTATTTTTATTATGACGTCGTTGATTATGCGTTGTTGAATTATGTGTTGACGCTAATTTTCCTAATGGTTATTTTTTTTAACCTATTTTTCTTCGATTTTCCTAGTCATAACAGATGGGTTCATTACAGTATGATATTCAAATCAACATTTGTGTGCATCCCATTTATTTATACTGGAAATTCCTTCAACATATCATTAATTTTCCTTTTTTCTCGTGTAACTAACTAGACCAACCAAGGTTTTCGAGACTTGCTTCTCAACAAATGGATTCTTTCCACCATATTAGGATCTAGATGACTATGAATAGTTCTTGAATAAATGAAAATAACAATAGGTTGGTCATTAATCTTACCTTCCACATTAATCATGTGTGACTGAAATTCAACTTGCTTGTTATCCAACGCTATGTAAATCCTAGGTACATTTTTTCCCATATCTTCAATTGTTGTAGTTTGTTGTACATTGTGTGTAGTCCTCTCCTTATCACTTCTTTAATGGGAATATCTACACATATGATCTTTGCCACAAACCTGGTAGATTTTCAATGAGCTATGGCTCATGCATATTCTTTAAATTTTCTGTTTAACTATAACTTGAACCATAAGTACTGCAACAAACCAAGATCACAAGAAGAATAACCATGCACAAGAACACACAAAGTATCCTCAGAAACCCTTCTCAACAAGGGAAGAAAACCCAACCAATCCTTTGCTATATTCATCAAGAGAAAGACCTCTGACGCAACCTGCCCCTCACCGAGCTGTCTGCGCCCACCAGGACCTTCTATCTCTCTCTCGGGCCCGAAGAGTCAATGCTCTTCCTTTCGGATGTCGGGAGTTCGGACTTCGGGAGTTCGCGTTCCACGCGAACACAAT
>ML803171.1:483208-504662 GCA_009831015.1 Picea engelmannii
AAAACTATATAAAATCCTTAGAAATTTGAATATTTTTACAAAAATATCGCCAAACATTTATAGTTGGCATATGAAGGATAAGTAAGATTCGCCAAGGTTTCTACATTTTAAAATAAATTTCCATCCTTAAAATCATCCCTACTTTTATATTAAGGTGGGGACGACCTGTACCCTTTACATTACAATTAGGGTTATAGGAAGGTCTGACTCTTGAAAAATATATCAACGGATATCATACACCCACTAGTGCTCAACCACTAGGGGCACACCCATATAGATGTACATATCTTTGGCTCATTGAATTACATAGAAGAACCACCTCTTCACTAGTGCTCAGCCAATAGGATCATGTCCACCTCTGCTCATCCACAAAAATGTCCACTCAACAGATCTTATTTCCCAATGCATTACATAGTAGAGTCATATGGATTTTCTCATCAACTCTATGCTTAGAGGAGGCTAATGCATCATCTTCATTTCTATCTCATGATGATGCACCAAACACTTCGGGATTTCACATGTTCATCTTGTGCTCAGTCACAGGCACTCCCAACTTTGTAGATCTCCTTTCTGACTGTGTTACACAGGAAAATCATCTGGTGTTATTCTCAACTCTCTATAAGGAGGAGGCCATATCTACATTCCAACTCTGTCTCAGATAGGAACCACACACCCATCTCAAGGGCTCTCTCTCAGGTTTTTATCCTGGAGAATGTCTCTTGCAGTTTTAATCATCAACACTCCCTCTCATCTAGGGAGGCATTCTTCATCAGGCCAAGTCTCATATGTAATTAATTTAAAATTTGTCTTGGATGTACAAATAAACACTCCCTATCAACTAGGGAGGTATCCTTCACTAAGCTAATTTGGTGAATATGTCTGCAATCTGCTCATGTGTAGGAAGGTACTACATGTGTACTATTTTCCTTTGCATCATGTCTCTGATATAGTCATATATTATCTCAACGTGTTTTGACATATCATGAAACACTGGGTTCTCAAAGAGATTTACACACAACTCTGGTTATCATCATAGGATCCATCTCATGATCAAGTAAATCTATAAAAAGCTTTTGAATCCATATTGCTTCGCACACTCTATGCTACATACTCTTCTTATATGGTATTGAAGGCCAAAATTTTTTGTTTCCTTCTACATCATGAAACCATGGAAAAATTCATGGTAAGAAAAAAAATGGATGTGATCTTCCAGTACATTGTACTCTCTTCTCAATCGATATAGGTATATCCTTGCAAACTCAAGTCTACACTGGAGACATATCATAGGGCATATCTAATTGTGCCTCATAGATATCTCAATACATGTTTCGCTGCTATCCAGTGAGTCTATCTTGACTGACTCATGGAATGACTAAGTACATTCACTGCATATCTTGAATCAAGTTTGGTGTTAACTAGATACATCAGTGATCCAATCAGTTGTGGATCAGTCTCATCTGAATTATCATCGATATTTTTCTTCAAATCCATTACGGTGGATTTTCATTCTGTCATACTGAACTTCTTTAATTATTCCCACTGTATATTTTCCTTGACTCAGGAAAAATCTCATTGGTCCTCTGTCATACTTCTTGTCCCAAGAAGTAGTGCATCATACTCAAATCCTTAATCGCGAAATCATAAGTCAAATCTTGTTTGCAACAACATGAATTCTTGAATAACTCATCAAAATCAGGTTCTCGTCACCAACAATATAATAGTATAGGTTTGGATCAACAACACTCTCGCTGAAACCCAAAATTCATTAAGAATCCATCTATCTGATGTAGTTTCCAACTCATGGATAGTAGTACAAATGTGAGTGCATCGGGCTACTGAATAAATATGTCTCATCATAGTTCACTCCCTCTGTTTGTGAGTATCTTCTGCCTACAAGTCGAGTTTTGTATTTCTCATCATTTCCATCAACTTCATGTCTTTCTGCCTCTTGTAGAGTTTGTCAAGTATAGACATAACTTTATGGCCTACTATAAGGTTGTGTAAATGGTTGTCTCCCTCTTAATTGCTGAGGGGGAGAAGGTATTTGTCTTTTCCTTCTTCTTAATTAGATTTGACTTCCTCTGAGTCAAGTGACTCCCTCTGAAGTATTGAAGGAAAAACATCTTCCTTTGTTGTTAAAATGCCTGGAACAAGGAAACAAGACAAAAAGTATCTCCTAGAGTAGACTCATGAGTACATCTCTAGAATCAAAACAATTTAAGGATTGTTTGTCACAACTACAACACCTACTTGTAATGTAGCATGATAATTAAAACAATCAAACCTAGAGTCTTTAATTCCAGTCTGTTTCTCCTTTGGATGCACTAATATCCTTCTGGATCCAAGATTACACCAACTGTTCTTTCCTCCTGCAAGTACCCTTTGTTGACGATTAAAATCACAACAAATTTTTTCCCGCAAAGTGTTGCTAAAGATTATTATTATAAATCTAAATAATACTAGTAGGTGGGACCCCCTTGTAGATTGGAGATCAAATCTATCTCTTATTTGATGTTATGCTATTGTTCAACACTACTTACATGGTTGATGACATCTTTTTTTTATTGGATGATGGATCAGGCATGTTATACGTGTTTCTTTTTTATGCAGGAGCATCATACAAAGCCAAAGCGTGCGCCTAGCCAAAGGAACAGTTGGACGTGTAGATGAAAAAAAGGGCACGTTTTTATGAAAATGTTTTGAGTTTTGAAATCTGAAGCATTAATGTAATATCTAGGAGAAGCGTACTTACATTTATGTCTTGGAGATATGAACAAATCTAGAGAAATTACTCTCATCTGTCTGATGTAATAGGCATTTAAGTCTGTTAATGTAAAGTAGGTAGATATGAATGTTAGATTAGACATTTTAGAAGCATAGGAGGGGAAAAGGATATAGACACCCTCACCCTTGTATCATTGTAGGGAACATTATCATCATTCAGATTTGATAAGCTGTAGAGTTGTAGCAGAGAGTTGTAGAAAAAAACCCATGTAAAGGAGCACTTGAGTTAGTATATGAAACTTTGACTCAATTTCTATGGTGTTATGATGCTTGTTGTTTATAGTAGTTAAATGGTATGTTTACAGTTGTTTTGTTTCTATATTATGCATTTATTTCAATACTGTATTGTGTGTATGATTTCATGTTGAATGTATGAAGTCTGAGAGAGAAGAAGAATGAGTTTCAATTGTTTCTATTTCTGAGAGTTCCTGTAAGGAGTGCAGTGAACGTCTGCAAGGTGTGGGTTGACATGGGTCTGAGTTTTATCTCATAAAACTCAGGAGAGATATTGCTATTTTGATACCATCATAAGTGCAGGAGAAGCACAGATCCATGTAAGGTGTGCGCAGCTTGGTTGAGGCCTTAGAATTTATCAACTAAGGTGAAGGTTGAAGGACTATTGTTGCAAAAAGTGCACAGGGTTGAAGACTCAGATAACAAGAGGTTAATTGAAAGTTTTTCACAAGGAGTGCGACCAAGATTCCTTTTTGGAGGCTTGAGTTTGCAAGTGAAAGATCAGGAGGGATAACACCTTTGAAGTGTTTAAAGGGAGATGAAGATTGAAACCGTCGCATAGAAATTAAGTTCAGGAGGGAGAACACTCAATCGTTGGGCATAAGTCATTGAGGAGTGAATCGGGTAGTCAAAATTCTCCATGGAGATCTCATGAAATCATGAGGACCATAGGATCTAGTGGATCTGTAAGGAAGTTAGGAGTTGGATGAACCCATTGATCAGAATCTAGACTAGGGGTCAAAATTTAGCCCCCAAAATGAAAGTGTTCAAAATTTCCTCAAAATGAATAGGTGTGTATCCCTCATCGTTACGAACCCAACACACTTTGAATGGGGTAAAACGGACATCGGATGAGTGAGATATCGTGATTTGTTCGATTTGCCAAACAAGCAAAAAAAATGTTGACTGTACAGTCTGCACATGATGACGTGGCAGGTGTATGACTCACACGTGGCAGATGATGTGTCAATGTTGAGATGGCATATGCTGATGTGGCAAGTTTTGATTTGGCATATTTTGGACGAATAATATTGTGACACATGACATCTTTTTGGCAAATGGTTTGAAGCCACGTGGCCCAAGCGTGGGTTGCCACGTGGCACCCTGTTATAGGTTAAGGTATTTAAAATTTTTATGGAGTTAAAGGGGTTTGAACCCCAAAACTCTCCCACAAACGCAAATCTTTGGCAAAGTCCACCAACCAATGCACCACTATAGTGTTTCTTAACACCATATAGTTTTACAATTATTTAAGTTACACTATATTTGGTTTATGGAAAAAAATATGGGTGAGTCCACGGGACTTGACCCTATGACCTCCATGCACATGGAATGTCTTGGCAATAGACACCCTACCAACATGCCAAATAATGATTCTTATTAACTGTGTGATTTCACATATATTTAAATTTAATATGTTTTGTGTTTTGGGCTCGGGTCCGGGCCGGGGCTTAGCCCCAACCCACAGTTTTGTACGCTCCTCCCATGCGACCATTGCCAAGTATTTGCGTGGGAGTTTTAAATAACCACAACCACACGCTCGATATGTTGCACAACTACATTTTCCTAGAAACTTGTCAACCAATGCGCCTGCCACTTTTGACACCTACGTTCATTCTTGAAACGTAGCCCTTTTGTGTGCAGGAGACGTGGTCACATGGCCCATGCACCCAATGCTTATGCGGTTAGGGGGCTAGGTTCCCTAACCGTTCTATAGTTGCATGCATTTTGTGGTTACGTGCATGGTTCTAGGTTTAATCACGAAAAAATTTGTAGAGGCTAGGTTGGACACACAGAGGTGCATTTTGGCGAAGCAAAGACAACAAGCTTGAAGGAGGAAAATGGCAAGAGGCCTAACTTCTTCATTTTTTGGCCAAATGAGGTGTCAAAAAGGCCTAGCTAGGGGTTTTTGGATGTTCTGAATCCATTGGAACTATTTTCAAAGGCATTTGGATACTTCTATTATAGTTTTTACGCCATTGAAGTTTCAAGGAGCTCTAGGGAGCTTAGGGCCCCCATTGATGGAGGCCATGCTCAGATGAGCCCAAGTCTGTTTTCTATAACTGAATAGTCATTTTTGGCTAATTGTTATGCTATGAACACATTGGGATAGGCTTCAGAGGCATTTGAGGACTTTTGCAGGTGTTTTTTCCACAAGGGAGCTCAGGGAAGCTCAAGGCCACATGTAGAAGAGGTCATGCTCGGATGAGCCATGATCCATTTTCAGAGTTTTATTAGTCCTTTCTGGGGTTTTTATGTATTCTGAACCCAATGGTACAGTCAGTAAATCCATTGGAGTTGAGAAGCATCTTGTAAAGGAATCTTTGACAAACTAATCCCAGAGAGCCTAGTCCATTGATGGAGGCTCAAGGAGATGTAGTCCAGTTGGGGGTGAACTCCTTTATCATCTTGTTATTGTTGTGAGTTTGTTGGTTTATTTGTTGCAAGTTATGTTTATCGTGTATTTTTTTTTTTTAAATATTTGAATTTTTAAAGACCTCACACATAAACATTTAAAAGAAGCATGAACTTGACACATAAAACCTCTTGCATAACTAATACATTGAGAAAGGTCCTGAAAAGTTTATTTTAATGGAGTAGAGGGTGCTTGCATAGAAAAACAAGTCAGCCCCTATTTTCAGACCAGGTGGTATCAGAGCACAATTTTTCTCATGTGATTTCCATTGATATCTAGAGTTTTAGCTATTGGTATTTGTGCAAGTTTTGTGTTGAAGTTTGATATCTTGCAAGGATCGAGGAAGATTCAAACATTGATAGTTCTCATACATCTTCATTATCCAAGTTCTTTGATGTAGGAGCATATCCAATGTCAAGAGAGTGTGGGGTACACACCAATGCATTTTGAGCACATGATGAATTGTTTGAATGTTTTTGAAGCGGATACACCAGACTTAAAAGAGATTGTTAAAGAGGGGCGTACTTCTTGATTTGTAAATAGACCTTGAGCGTCCCTCTCTCGTCTATATTAGGTGAAGGGATTTAAGTTAATGAATGTAAGTAGATAGAATTGAATTCCTAGATTAGATATTTTTAGGAGCGAAGAGGGAAACGAGATATAGACACCCTCCCTTGTATTATTATAAAAATAAGTAGCATTATGAGCGTAGAGCATTTAGAAGAGAGCAGAGAGTTGTAGTTGAAAACACCCATGTATAGATATTTGAATTAATAGAAAGAGTTTCGATTCAAATTCATAGTGCCATATTTGTTCTCTGTTTATGCATGTTGAATGTTATGCTCATGGATGTTTACTTTCTGTTATACATTTTCTTTATATGTTGTGTATATGATTTCATGATTTGTGTTTGAAGTCTGAGAGAGAGTATGGAATGAGTTTCAATTGTTTCTCTATATGAGCAAGATTTCCTGCAAGGAGTGCAGTGAAATTGTCCGCAAGGAGTACGTTTACAAGAGTTCAGAGGTTTATCTCTTAAAGCTCAGCGGGGTTAACACTGTTCTCATTCTCGCAGAAGTGCAAGTTAAGCACAGGGGCCATGAAAGGTGCGTGCAGGCAGAGTAAAGTCTCAGAGTTTGTGAACCTGAGTGAAATTGTTGAAAGACTACTGTTGCAAGGAGTGCGCAGAGTTGGAGAAAGTTCAGGAGGGATAGGATATTTGTAGTTGTCACAGAAAAACACAGAAGGTTGGTGCCTTGAAGCATTGAAAAGGAGGCGCAGCGACATTGTTGCAAGAAGGAGGAATTTTGCGGAAGAACACCGCATTCATTTCACATAAATCGTCAAGGGATATTTGGGTGGTTGGAATCCACTGAGGGGAGTTCATGAGGTTCTGAGGATCATTAGATCTTGTAGAGGAGCGAGGAGATTTACAGCGAGTGTGTTTTTCATTTAAGTTCAAGGGAGAACAGATCCATAGGGTCTGGACCAATAGGGTCGTCAGATCACTTACATATTTTGCATTTTGGGGTCTTGAGAGGTGAAGGGTTGAAACCTTTGGAGTGAGACTCATGAACTCATGAAAGGCGAATTCTAGATATAGCGAAGGGATTAGAGTCATTCACCAAAAAGAGGACACGTGTCGCGAGATCACCTGTCTCAGGGACTCGGACATCGGGGGTCCGAAAGAGAGGTTTTTCAACTTCGCGAGAAGCAAAGTCGCAAAGTAATCCAAGCTGTCTATCGGAGGAGGACAAGTGTGAGAGATCAGAGGATCTCATGAACTTGGAGGTTCGCCGGGTGAGAGCCAGCACAAGGGACACGTGGCATAACTGCACAGTGGACCCGGGAATTTAACCAGCAGACATGCGTCAGACATTTAGAGGAGTCAACATCTAGTTGACCTATCGCGTCTCGGGGACTTGGGAGAAAATGGAATGAAGGTTTGATCCCTCGACTCGCGAAGTCATGAGAAGAGAGAATGAGAGGAGGAAAGTCAAATCTCGCCTCTCGGGGGTTCGAGAAAGAAAAGGGCCAAGGATCAACGTTTGAACTCATGAAGGTGCGAGAGGCAAAAGGCACTAGTTCTTAGCCTAGCCAGCGGTTGCATAAGGAGGGTGCAAATGAAAGGGGAGCCATAACCATTTCTCAGTCTCGGGTATCACGAAATTGGAGGAGGAAGGCTCGAAGTTTCAACTCACGAACTTGCAGACTGCGAAAAATAACCTGTGGATCGATTTGAAGGGGAATTCTAGCAGAGAATATAGAAGAGCTGATCCAGCTCGAAGGGCATATAGAACGAACCTGTGAGAAGATATCAGTCCCGAGGGGCTGATAGGGTCTACGTCAAGTGGTATCAGAGCACATATATTCCTTTACTTTCTGTAGCAGGGAAAAGGAAGATTCACCATGCCTCCAAGAATAAGGGATAGGAAAACACCTGATCTACCAGAGGAGAGGGAAACACCAAGAAGAAGGGGTAGGCAGATGCCTGATCCATCCATAGAAAGAGAAATGTGTGACCTACGTGCCATACTCAAGGATATGGAGACAACACAGAGGCATACAACTGGTGTTGGGGATCTTAGTGATTCTAAAAGTGAAGATGAAGCTAGACATGAAGGAGAAGAATTCACAGCAGAATATGCAGCAAACGAATGCCTGATTAGGGCTGTTGCAAGAATGGGTGCTAAGGAAAAAATGGATATTCCAGTATACAAGGGAAACTTGGATGCCGAGGAGCTTCTAGACTAGATTAGAGCTCTGGAAACATATTTGGACTATGAATATGTTGAGGAGGACAAAAAGGTCAAACATGCTATCACAAGACTTAGAGGACATGCAACATTGTGGTGGGGTGAGCTAGAAGATGACAGACACTACAAAGGCAAGCAGAAGATCAAGAGTTGGGATAGGATGATCGCAAAGATGAAGGTGAAATTCATTCACAGGGATTACCAGATTACTCTGTTTTGAAGAATGCAAAATTTGAGACAAAAGTTGATGACAGTGAAGGAGTACATTGAAGAATTCTACAGGCTGAACATCAGGGCAGGTCATCGTGAAAGTGATGATGAAAAGGTTGCCAGGTACATGAATGGTTTGGATACGACATTCAGGATGAGATGAGCATGATGACCATCCAAATGGTGGAAGATTCTTATCAGATGGCTCTAAAAGCTGAAGAGAAGCTGAGCCGAAAGAAGAGTCAAAGAGGTCGAGGCAGAAGTCAGCCTAGAGGCAAATCAGTTTCCCAAGATAGAAATCATAAACCCAAGGAAGACTGGAAGAAACCTCAGACTCAAACTGAGAGAGGTGGAAGTTCACAGAGAGGGTAGCATACCAAACAGAGAGGTCAGTATGTTGATGAAAACATTTTTCCTTGTACTAGAGGTAGAGGAAGAGGAAGAGGTGGAGTGGTAAAATGCTTCACTTGTGGAAAGAATGGACACAAATCTTATGAGTGTCCAAATAAAAATAAAGAAGGTGGTGAAACTCACATCACTGAAGAGCAGAGGTGGAATGTTGAGGTAGAAGATGTTGAAGGTGGAAGATCGTTGATGATGTGAAAATTTCTCTTAATGCCAGAGAAGGAGGTGGAGAATCCAATGCAAAGAAATAGTCTTTTCTGGAATGCTTGCAAGACCAAAGATAGGGTATGCAAGGTCATTGTGGATAGTGGTAGCATAGATAATCTTGTTTCTACAGAGATGGTAGAAAAGCTGGAGCTAGAGACAATTGAGCATACGAGCCCATACAGAGTTTCGTGGTTACAAAAAGGACATCAGGTAAATGTCACTAAACAATGTTTAGTTGAGTTTAAAATAGGAGGGTATAAGGATGAAATACTCTGTGAAGTCATTCCCATGGATGTTTGTCATCTATTTCTAGGTAGACTGTGGAAATATGATAGAAATGTGGTTCATGATGGGAGGAAGAACACATACACCCTAGAGAAGAATGGGAGAACTCACATGTTGTTGCCGATCAAAGATAAAGAAATAAAACCTGAAATAAGAAACATTGTACTTCTCATGAGTGGGAAGGAACTTCTTACAGAGGTTAAGAAGAAGGAGGAACCACAATTCATTGTGTTCAAAAAGAAAAAGATTGTTTTAACCAGTATGAGGGTAGATGATTTACCAGAAGAGGTTCAGAAGCTGTTAGAAGAGTTTGCTGACATAGTAGTGGATGAACTACCTCGTTCATTGCCACCGATTAAAAGTGTGAGTCATCATATTGATCTCATACCTGGAGCCAGTTTACCAAAAAAAGAAATGTACAGATTGATGTCACAGGAGAATGAATAAGTCAAAAGACAGGTCTAGGATTTAATGGACAAAGGTTTGGTTAGAGAAAGCTTAAGTCCGTGTGTTGTTCTGACAGTACTCAGTCTGAAGAAATACGAAGGCTGGAGGATGTGTACTGACTCAAGGGAAATCAACAAAATAACCATCAGGTATAGATTTCCATTGCCAAGGATGGATGATTTGATGGATTTCTTAAGTGGGGCTAATTTTTTTTCAAAGATTGATTTGAAAAGTGGATATCACCAAATTCGTATGAGGGAAGGTGATGAATGGAAGACAACCTTCAAGACTAATGAAGGGTTGTATGAATGTCTTGTTATGTCGTTTAGCTTAACAAATGTGCCGATTACTTTCATGAGGTTGATGAATGAAGTCCTAAAGGAGTTCATCGGAAAATTTGTCATTGTGTATCTTGATGACATACTGATTTTCAGTAAAACAAAGGCAGAGCATCTGAAACATTTGGCTACAGTGATGCAGAGGCTACATCAAGAGAAGTTGCTAATAAACATGAATAAATCCTCATTCATGAAGACAGAGCTCATTTATTTGGGTTTTTTTTATTTTTGGAGATAAGTTGAGGATGGACCCAGATAAGGTGGAGGTAATTAAGAATTGGCCATCACCGACGAGTATATTTGAGGTGAGAAGTTTTCATGGATTGGCTAGTTTCTACTGGAAGTTCATCAGGAATTTCAGTGGAATTAGTGCACTGGTGATGGACACAATGAAGAAGAGACACAAGTCTTTTCACTGGATAGAAGAGGCTGAGAAAAGCTTCAATTTGTTGAAGAAGAAAATCACGGAACAACCAATTTTGGTGTTGCCTGATTTTACAAAGACATTTCAGGTAAAATGTGATGCAAGTGGGTTTACAATAGGGGCAGTCTTGATCCAAGAAGACATACCAATAGCATACTTCAGTGAGAAGTTGAATGAAGCAAAAGTGAAATACTCCACTTATGACAAGGAGTTCTATGCTATTATCCAGGCATTGAAGAAGTGGAGACACTACTTGATTCCTAAGGAGTTTGTCTTATACAGTGACAATCATGCTTCACAATTTGTGACTCAATAGGAGAAGTTGAATCAAAGACAGGCTAAATGGGTTGAATACATGTAGAACTTTACTTTTGTAACTAAGCATATTTCTGGAACTGCTAACAAAGTTTTTGATTCTTTGAGCATGAAATGTTTGTTGTTGCAAGAGTTCAAAGTCAAAACACTAGGTTTTGATGATCTCAAGGGCATGTATAGAGATGATCTAGATTTTAAAGAGGAGTATGAAACAACTGAGAATCCAATTCTTAGGGACATAAATCAATGGATAGAATACATGATCCAGGAAGGATTACTATTTAAGGGTAATCAATTTTGTATTCCAAAATGCTCCATGAGGGAGAATTTGTTGAAGGAGAAACATAGTGGAGGATTGGCCGGACATTTCGCTCATGACAAGACATTCGTAAAGTTGAATGAGTCATATTTTTTCCCAGGAATGAGAGAAGACATCAAAATATTCATGGACAATTGTAGAATTTATCAGCATTCAAAAGGAAAGAGGCAGAATGCAGGCTTTTATCAACCATTACACATACCTGACAGGCCATGGGATGCGGTAAGAATGGACTTCATATTGGGGTTGCCAAGAACACAAAGAGGGTTTGAATCAATCTTTGTGGTAGTGGATAGATTTTCCAAAATGGTACATTTCATACCATGTCAGAAAACCAGTGAAACAACTCACATTGCAAATCTATTTTTCAAAGAAGTCATTCGACTTCACGACTTACCAAGGAGCATAGTTTCGGATCGAGACACCAAGTTCGTGGGACACTTCTGGAGGACCTTATGGAAAAAGATGGGAAAAAAATTATCATTCATTTCATCTTATCATGCTCAGATGGATGGACAGACAAAATTTGTGAACAGAATTTTGGGAGACTTGTCGAGGAGCTTGGTGATAGAACACCATAGTCAGTGGGACAATATTCTGCCACAGGCGGAATTTGCGTATAACGACTCACTAAACAGAAGCACATGGAAAAGTCCATTCCAAATTGTTTATGGGATACAACCAAGGGGAGTTTCTGAATTGAGAGATGCAGAACAAAATGAAACTAGGAGTGCTAGTGCAGAAGATTTCGCAGAAGCGATGAAGGAACTTCACAGCCAGGTAAAGGAGCGATTGCAGAACTTGGGCCAAGAGTATAAGCGTAGAGCAGATCAACATAGGAGAAAAAATCAATTTGAGGTTGGTGATTTTATTTCTGGAACATCTGAGAAAGGAAAGGTTCCCGAAGGGGACATATAACAAACTAAAGATGAAGTAGATCAAACCATGTAATGTCTTGAAGAAATTTGGGGCAAATGATTATGAGATTGAATTACTCGATGGGATCGAAATTTCTTTGATATTCAATGTCTCATATTTGTACCCATACCAAGCTGAGGAAGCAAGAACAAGTGATGAACAACTAGAGGTTCAGTGGGTTAAACAGATGCCAGTTGTAGAGAAGCCACAGATGGAAAGCATACTGGACAAGAGAGTTAGCCAGAGGACGAGAAGAAAATAATACTTTGAATACTTGGTCAAGTGGAAGGGACATCTAGTTGAAGACGCCAGCTGGGAGAATGAAGCAGAGATTCAGAAGCATGGACAGACCTTGTGAGAGCTCATGGATAGGATCCCATGAAAATTTTCAAGTGAGGGAGTATGATGCAAGAGCATCGCCAACGTCAAGCGAGCGTGGGGTACATACCAACGCATTTTGAGCACATGATGAATTGTTTGAATGTTTTTGAAGTGGATACACCAGACCTAAATGAGATTGTTAAAGAGAGGCACACTTCTTGATTTCTAAATAGACCTTGAGCATCCCGCTCTCTTCTGTATTAGGTGAAGGCATTTAAGTTAATGAATGTAAGTAGATAGAATTGAATTCCTAGATTAGACAGTTTTAGGAGCGAAGAGGGAAATGGGATATAGACACCCTCCCTTGTATTATTATAAAAATAAGTAGAATTACGAGCATAGAGAATTTAGAAGAGAGCAGAGAGATGCAGTTCAAAACACCCATGTATAGAGATTTGAATTAATAGAAAGAGTTTCGATTCAAATTCATGGTGTTGTATTTGTTCTCTATGTATGCATGTTGAATGTTATGCTCATGGATGTTTACTTTCTGTTATACATTTGATTTATATGTTGTTTATATGATTTCATGATTTATGTTTGGATTCTGAGAGAGAGTAATGAATGAGTTTCAATTGTTTCTCTATCTGAGCAAGAGTTCCTGCAAGGAGTGCAGTGAAGTTGTCTGCAACGAGTGTGTTGACAAGAGTTCAGAGGTTTATCTCTAAAATCTCAGGAGGGTTAACGTTGTTCTCATTCTCGTAGAAGTGCAATTTGAGCACAGGGGCCATGCAATATGTGCGCAGGCAGAGTAAAGTATCAGAGTTTGTGAACCTTAGTGAAATTGTTGAAAGACTACTGCTGCAGGGAGTGCGCAGAGTCGAAGGACTTCAATTTTTGAAGTAATTGAAGGATTCACCGCAAAGATTGCATGCGGGAGTCTGCCTTAAGAATCTGAGTCGGAGAATGTTCAGGAGGGATAGGATCTTCGCAGTTGTCACAGAAAAGAGCAGAAGGTTGGTGCCTTGAAGCGTTGAAAAGGAGGCGCAGTGATGTTATTGCAAGAAGGAGGAATTTCACAGAAGAACACCGCATTCATTTCACAGAAATCGTCATGGGAGATTTGGGAAGTTGGAATCCACTAAGGGGAGTTCATGAGGTTTTGAGGACCATTAGATCTTCCAGAGGAGAGAGGAGGTTTACGACGAGTTTGTTTTTCATTTAAGTTTAGGGGAGAACAAAGTCGTAGGGTCTGGACCAACAGGGCCGTTATATCACTTACATATTTCACATTTCGGGGTCTCAGGAGGTGAAGGGTCGAAACATTCGGAGCGACGCTCGCAAACTTGAGAAAGGCAAAGTCAGGAGATAGCGAAGGGATCAGAGTTGTTCACCGGAAAAAGGACACGTGTCGCAAGATCACCCGTGTTGGAGAGTCGGACATCGGGGGGTACGAAAGAGAAGTTTTTCAGCTTCATGAGAAGCGAATTCACGAAGTAATCCAAGCCTTCCATCAGAGGAGGATAGGTGTCAGATATCAGAGGATCTCGTGAACTCAGAGGTTCGTCGAGTGAGAGCCCAAAAATTTGGGTGCTCGGAGTTGCAAGAAATGAAGTCGTGAAGTGCCAAGAGCCACCATGAGGGACACATGGCAGAACTGTACAGTGGACCCAGGAATTTAACCAGTAGACACATGTCACACATTTCGAGGAGTCAACACCCCATTGACCTCTCACGTCTTGGAGACTCAGGAGAAAAGGGAATGAAGGATTGAGCACTTGACTCACGAAGTCGTGAGAAGCGAGAACGAGAGGAGGAAATTCAAATATCGCCTTTCAAGGGTTCGGGAAAGAAAAGGGGTAAGGCTCGACGTTTGAACTTGCAAAGGCATGAGAGGTGAAAGCCGCTAGTTCTTAGCCTAGACGACAGTCGCGCAAGGAGGGCGCTGACAAAAGGGGAGCCATAACCATTTCACGATCTCAGGTATCGCAAAATTGGAGGAGGAAGGCTCGGAGTTTCAACTCATGAACTCGCGAAATCGCAAATTGTGAAAAAGAACCTGTGGATTGATTTGAAGGGGCATTCCAGCAAGGAATCCAAAAGAGTTGATTCGGATCGAAGGGCATATAGAATGATCCTGTGAGTGGATCTCGGTCCCAAGGTGCCGATATTGTCTGTGTTATTCTTTGACAAAGAGATTTTGAAGGAGTTTGTAACCATGAGAGATATGGTACAAGAGTTGTGGGAAGAAAGAAAAGAGAGCATTTTCCTTCAAGAGCAGTTGATGGCCATGAAAAAGGAGAAGCACCAGCTTCTTGAAAAGTTGCATGAGATGGAGACTCAACTCCATGAGGCAAATGAAACCCTTACCAAGTACATGCATGAACATGAGGTATGTAATGTTGGTTTTTCTTCAAATTCCTCTCAAGATGAATGCTTTGGTGTTTTTTAAAATCACACAAGAGGAATAGGGTCCAAGTTATTGTTAAAAATGGGCTATGAAGGTAGAGGGTTAGGCAAGCATGCACAAGGCATTGTTGAGCCTATTGTTGTTGAGGAGAGACCCAAGTATTGGGGTCTTGGATATGAACAGAACGATGGAGCAAATTTCAAAGTTGAGGATACAAGGGAAACAGTTCCAAGAACAACTTTTGTTGCAATTTCAATCCCTCAAGCATGCAAAGTTTGTGTTCAAGATGAATGCAAATGTATGAAACAAGAGAGTTGTGATAGACATGAGGACAAGAAAACTGTTGTTGGTCTTCAAAGGAGAGCTTGTAACTCGTCAAATTCAACTCCTCAAGAAGGCGATAAAGGTGAATGTTCAAGGTATATTTCTACCTATAACTTGGTTGCTTTTGATTATGTTAAACATGGTAAATTTGCATGTAAAATTGGAATAAAACGTCCATGCACATATTTTGGTTTATATAACCATCATGTTTCAAAATGTTGGAAAAGATTGACCACTTTCAAGAAACTTTCCAAGCAAAGACAACTTGAAAAGAGGATGCAAAAGATTTGCACTCATTGCCAGAAGCGGGGTCATCTCATTGACCAATGTTGGACATTGCATCCAACCACTCATCCACATCATAAGAGGCAGATGGATAAAGAGACTGGCAAGAATGGAAGAGGAGATTCCATCATTGATGTGAGTCAAGATGATTCACAAGAAGACGATTTTCAGTAGAAAAAGTCACCATTGAATTGGCTTGGTAAGAAATGGTTAGATTTCTTGAGAAATTAAGGTTTGCATTTATTTGTTTGTATATGCACTTTTCAGTATTATGTATCCATTTCTGTTGAAAGCATGACAAGTTGCAGCCATTTATCACAACTTGTATGATGCAAGTGCATGTGAATGCAATTCATTTGAAGGCATTCTTGTTGTTGTACAACTTCGCTAGGAGGATGTAAAAGAGGAGTATGATACTCACTTGTTGTAGCCATGTACAACTTTTTCATTTTTAGCTCTTATGTACCCACCTGTTTTGGGTTCATGTACTTATGTTTGTACTTGAAAGAGAGTTGAAGAGTCATGTACATGCATGTGTTTTTGTGTGTGTGTAAACAGTGAACTTGGTGATAGTTCATCCTGAATGACTCATGATTGTAACATGATTGTGTATCATGAATGTCGAATTGCCATTTTGGGAAGGTCGATATGTTTCAAATGAGTCTCGACCTGTGTCGATGTTGTCTTGACGACTATGTTGTGTCGATCATGTTTCTCGACTTATGTTTAGTCGATGGTGTTTGTTGGCTTATAAGTCGATTTTGAGTACACCAAGATGTAGGAAAATGCCATGTGCTTTGATGAAGTACAAGATGCGACCATTTACTTGAAGAGCAAAAGACTTTGTTGGCATCATTTTCAGTCTTGTATAAATTTGTTTTCAAGATTGATGGTTTTCTTGGTTTGTGACAAGATGTCATAGGAAATTTTTTGCAGCCATTGTAGAGAAAATTGTGTTGACGCCAAAGAGTTCACAAGAGGGACTTGATTCTTAGTGGGAAGGTTGTTAGTCTTCCAAGAACAAGGAGAATAGTGGGTCAGCAGTAGCCAGAGGACAATGGTTGAGGGACATAGCCAGTTGCAGTGCAAGGCATGTCAAGGTATCTAAGTGATTGTCAAAAAGAATTTTCAAGTAGAATCAGTTGATATAACTTGGAAGAAAAAGAGTATTGAGGCTCAGACAGATAATCATCATCTTTTGTGGGTCCAAAATCCTTTCAATGGGAAGGTGTGATTAGAATCTGGACTAGGGGTCAAAATTTAGCCTAAAAAATGAAAGTGTTAGGAATCACCTCAAAACAAACAGGTGTGTAGTGCTCGTCGTTACGAACCCAACACACTTTGAATGGGGTCAAATGGACATCAAATGAGTGAGATATCACGATCCGTTCGATTTGCCAAACAGGCAAAAAAAACGCTGACTGTACAGTCCATACATGATGACGTGGAAGGTGTACAAATCACACGTGGAAGATGATGTGTCAATGATGAGTTGGCATATTATGACATGGAAAGTTTTGATTTGGCATATTTTGGATGAATGATATTGCGACACATGGCATCTTTTTGGAAAATGGTTTGGTGCCACGTGGCCCAGGCGTGGGCTGCCACATGGCACCCTATTATAGGTTAAGGTATTTAAATTTTTTATGGAGTCTGTGGAGTTTGAACAACAGACCTCTCCCACAAATGCAAATCTTTAGCAAAGGCCACCAACCAATGCACCACCATAGTGTTTCTTAACACCATATAGTTTTACAATTATTTAAGTTACACTATATTTGGCTTATGGTAAAAATTATGGGTGAGTCCACGGGACTCGACCCCGCAACCTCCACACACATGGAACGTCTTGGCAATAGCCACCTTGCTAACTCACCAAATAATGATTCTTATTAACTATGTGATTGCACATATGTTTAAATTTAATATGTTTTGTGTTTTGGGCTCGGGTTCGGGCTGGGGCTTAGCCCCAGCCCACGGTTTTGTATGTTCCTTCCATGCGACCATTGCCAAGTATTTGCGTGGGATTTTTAAATGACCACAAACACATGCCTGATACATGGCACAACTACATTCACCTAGACACTTGTCAACCAATGTGCTTGCCACTTGTCACACCTACGTTCATTCTTGAAACGTAACCCTTTTTTGTGCGGGAGACGTGGTCACATGGCCCATGCACCCAATGCTTATGCGGTTAGGGGGCTAGGTTCCCTAACCATTCTACAGTTGTGCATGTTTTGCATTTATGTGTGTGGTACTGGGTTTAAGCATGGAAAAACACACAGAGGCTAGGCTGGACACACAGAGGTGTGTTTTGGCAAACCAGAGACAATAAGCTTGAAGGAGGAAAATTATAGGAGGCCTAACTTCGTCATTTTTTGGCCAAATGAGGTGCCGAAAAATCCTAGCTAGGGGTTTCTAGATGTTATGAATCCATTGGCACTATTTTCAAAGGCATTTGGAGACTTCTATTGCAGTTTTTACACCATTGAAGTTTCAAGGAGCTCCAAGGAGCTTAGGGCCCCCATCGATGGAGGCCATGCTCAAATGAGCCCAAGTCTATTTTCTGTGACTGAATAGTCATTTTTGGATAATTGTTATTCTATGAACACATTGTGATAGGTTTCAGAGACATTTGAGGAATTTTACAGGTGTTTTTTCCACAAGGAAGCTCAGGGAAGCTCAAGGCCACATGTAGAAGAGGTCATGCCTGGATGAGCCATGATCCGTTTTCAGAGTTCTATTAGTCATTTTTGGGGTTTTTATGTATTCTAAACCCAATGGTGTAGTTAGTAAATCCATTGGAGTTGAGTAACATCTTGTAAAATAATCTTTGACAAACTAATCCCAGAGAGCCTATTCCATTGATCGAGACTCAAGGAGATGTAGCCCAGTTGGGGGTGAACTCCTTTATCATCTTTTTATTGTTGTGAGTTTGTTGGTCTGTTTTTTGCAAGTTATGTTTATTGTGTATTTGTTTAAAACACATATTTAACTTTTTAAAGATCTCACACATAAACATTTAAAAGAAGCATGAACTTGACACATAAAACCTCTTGCATAACTAAGACATTGAGCAAGGTCCTGAAAAGTTTATTTTAATGGAGTAGAGGGTGCTTGCATAGAAAAACAAGTCAGCGCCCTATTTTCAGATCACCCATCACCCAGGATTCGAGGGTCAATATGAGTCATTGATCTCCTTTCAATTCACGTCGTTGGATCATTTCGCAAATTCGGGGTTCGTGAGTTTGGAGGGTAGAAAAAATTCTTGGTTTTGCAAAGTTCCAAGTTGCGAGGATCAGGGAAGGAGATCCATACCATTGGATCCAAGCTACGGGAGAACCATTGGATCAGAACCTCTATGGGATATCGCGTATCGGGGGCTCAGGTGTTGAAAAATTTTCTTTTTTGACTGTGAAGTCATGAAGTGCCGAGGGCCGAGGGCTCGTATGAACACATGGCACATCTGTTAGGTGGGGGCCACATGGTTTTTAGTTGGCATAACAAAAATCTCCCAGAGAAAGGTGGAATCAGGTGAGAGGTGGTGGACACACGTCGCTTAGGAAGGAGTCAACCCATTATTGACTTATCATGTTTTGGGGATTCAAAAAGTAGGAGCATGAGGGCTCAACGCCCCAACTCGCAAAATCGCGAGTTGTGGGTAGTGCTAGTGTTTATCCTAGCCTATGATTATATGTAGCAGGAACTAGGGAGGAGGGAGCCATACCCATATCGCATCTCAGGTATCGAAGGTTTGGAGAAAGAGGAGTCGAGGGTCATCGACTCACGAACTTGTGAGTTGTGAAAGGTTCTTGCGCTAAGGTCCGGTTGTGATCGCATGGATATGTAAGGATCATTCCTGGTGTTAAGTTGCGCAGGGTAGGTTTTCATGAAGGGCTTGTGAATCAGATTCATGAGGTTCCAATAGGGATCCGAGGGAGTCGCTTCAGCTCGAGGAGAATTTAGAATGATCTTGTGCAGATCACGGCTAGAGGGTTGGGGGTCTGCGTCATTTTGGTATCAGAGATGATTCAAATTATTTTCTTTCTGTAGGAGAGAGAAGGGAGAAAATTCAATAGCCATGCCACCAAGAAGAAGAGACAGGCAAGTACCTGATCCAACAGTGGAAAGAGAAATGCGTGAATTACGTGTCAGGCTTGATGCTATGGAGACAACATAGAGGCACACAGTTGACGTTGGGGATATCAGTGAATATGAAAGTGAAAATGAAGATGGAAACGAAGGAGAATAAGTTACAGTCAAAGATGTTGCAGAAGAACGCTTATTCAGGACTGTTGCAAGGATAGGTGCTAGGGAAAAAATGAACATTCCAGTGTACGAAGGAAACTTGGATGTTGAAGAGATTCTAGACTAGATTAGAGCTCTAGACAAATACTTTCACTATGAGGATGTCGAGGAAGACAAGAAAGTTGAACATGCCATTACTAGACTTAAAGGGCATGCAACACTATGGTGGGATGAACTGCAGGCTGACAGACGCTGCAAGGGAAAGCAAAAAATCAAAAAATGGGATAGAATGGTTGCAAAGATGAAAGCCAAGTTTATACTCAGGGATTATCAAATCACTCTATTTCAAAGGATGCAGAATTTGAGATAGAAGTTGATGTCAGTGAAATAATACACTGAAGAATTCTACAGGATAAACATCAGAGTAGGTCATCGGGAAAGTGATGATAAAAAAGTTGTCAGGTACATGAATGGTCTGTGATATGACATTCAATATGAGATGAGCATGATGAACATTCAGACTATATAAGATGCTTATTAGATGGATCTCAAATCTGAAGAGAAGCTGAGCCGAAAGAAAGGTCAAAGAGGCTGAGGCAGAAGTCAAAGCAGAGGCAAGACAATTGCCTAGGATAGAACTCAAAACCTAAGGAAGAGGAGAAGAAACCTCAAAATCAACCTAAGAGGGGAGGAAGCTCACATCGAATGCAGTATGCTGATAGAAATACTTTTCCTCGAGCCAGAGGAAGAGGAAGAGGTAGAGGAGGTGAAGTGAAATGCTTTGTTTGTGGAAAAATCAGACATAAATCCTATGAGTGTCTAGATAATAAGAAAGAAGGTCGTGAAAGTCACATTGCCGAAGCTCAAGGATGAAATGTTGAGGCAGAAGATGATGAGGGTGGAAGATCCTTAATGATGAGGAAAGTTCTCTTGAAACCAGAGAAGGAACTAGAGAACTCAGCCCAAAGAAACAATTTGTTTAGGACTGCTTGCAAAACTAAGAATAGAGTATGAAAAGTCATAGTGGACAGCGGTAGCACAGACAATATCGTATCTAAAGATATGGTAGAAAAGTTGGAGCTAGAGGTTGTTGTACATCCAATCCCATACAGAGTTTCGTGGCTACAAAAAGGACATCAGGTAAATGTCACTAAACAATGTTTAGTCGAATTTAAAATAGGAGGATATAAAGATGAATTATTATGTGATGTCTGTTAGGAGCACATATTGTACCTTTTTGCCCATACTTTTTTCCATTATTATACCCTGGATCACCTGTATTTAGACTTATACTATCATTTCATCTGATCATTCCAAGGTATATAATGTCCTTTCTCATCACTACATGTCTAATTTGTTTTGCATGATATTTTACATCACTCTCGTACTTAACCATTGATTAGAAGTGCATAAGTGTCCATATTTGCAGAATAGTATTCAAGGCCGATGCTGAAACACAGAACTGTCCAGAGTCGCTGTTGAACTGATGCTGAAACACAGAACAACTACATAGTTCGAGGATGCAGATGCTGAAACACGAACCGTGGCAGTTAGCAGTCAAGGCCGACACAGTCAAAGGGCCCAATTCACGTGGCTGAAACAACCCGTGAATTGCGATGCTGAAACAACATCAGCAGCTATGAGAAGGAGCTCTTACACCAGCCGTAACAGCAATACCTCATTCAGCTCCTGTATTAGCATTCGGTTGCGTGAGAATAGGACATCCTATGCTGATTTAGAAAGAAGATCCGATTTAGTGTAGGATTCAGATATGCTTTGTAATGATTGTATCGAAGGGATTT
>ML803171.1:512592-533224 GCA_009831015.1 Picea engelmannii
AGAAACTGGGTTAGAGATCCCTGCTCAGAAAGAAAGGAATCAGACTGCCCTGTTCTCTGTAGACCTCAACCTCACAAGTGTGCTACAACAGAAGTAAGGCTCAAGGCTCCTGCTTAGACAGAAAGGAACTAAGTGATTTGGTTTCTGTTAGATAGAGTTAATTGTTTTCTGCATTATTGTTTTCATGAAAGAGTGTTAGTACTGAGTCTCTGTTTGAGAGTAAGGGTCATGTTCTCTGATTGCAAGATAGTTGTTCTTTCCCATTGCAGTATTATTTTTAATGTAATCCAGGATTCTTAATTAAGATTTAAAGAATTGCAATAGGGGAATTGCTTTCCTGTGATTTAATTCAGAGCTTCAGTTCATTCAAGCAAGAATAAATAGTGTGAATTTCTTTACTACAACAGTAAGTTCTTTTGGAATTGAGCATATATAGTGTGTGGCTATCTTTGAAACAAAAGACTTCTCTGGGTTGATAATTTATGTTTCACTTGGTTGTTTAAAATTAATTAAGCAATTATAGTGACCAACAATGTCATTCCCATGGATGTTTTTCATCTATTGTTGGGTAGACCATGGAAATATGACATAAATGTGGTTCATGATGGGAGAAAGAACACATACACCCTAGAGAAAAATGGTAGGATGCACATGTTGCTGTCGATTAATAACCAAGAGGTGAAAATAGAGATGAGAAACACTGTACTTCTCATGAGTGGGAAGGAAATTCTTGATGAGGTTAAGAAGAAGGAGGACACACAATTTATTATGGTCGGGAAGCCCAAAATTGTTTTGACCCGTACGAGAATAGATGATCTACCAAAAGAAATTCAGGAGTTGCTGGAAGAATTTGTCGATATAGCATGGATGAACTACCTTGCTCGTAGCCACCTATCAGAAGTATGAGCCATCATATATATCTTATACCTGGGGCCAGTTTACTGAACAAAGCAGTGTACAGATTGATGCCGTAGGAAAATGAAGAAGTTAAGAGACAAGTCCAGGACTTAAGGGACAAAGGATTGATTCGGGAGAGCTTGAGTCCATGTGTTGTTCCGACAGTGCTCAGCCCAAAGAAAGATGAAGGCTGGAGAATGTGTACAGACTCAAGGGCAATCAATAAGATTACCATCAGATATAGATTTCCATTGCCAAGGATGGACGACTTGATGGATTGCTTGAGTGGAGCAAAGTTTTTTTCAAACATTGATTTGAAAAGAAGATATCATCATATTAGAATGAGAGAAGGTGATGAATGGAAGATAACATTCAAGACAAATGAAGGGCTATATGAATGGCTTGTCATGCCATTTGTCTTAATGAATGCACCCAGTACTTTCATGAGGTTGATGAATTAAGTCTTGAAGGATTTCATTGGGAAATTTGTTATTGTATATCTTGATGATATATTAATTTTCAGCAGGACAGAAGTAGAACACTTAAAGCATTTAGCTGCAGTAAAGAGGAGATTACAGCAAGAGAAATTGTTGATCAATATGAAGAAATCATCATTTATGAGGACAAAACTCATTTATTTGGGTTTTGTTATCTCTACAAATGAGTTGAAGATGGATCCATAAAAGATAGAGGCGATTAAGAATTGGCCATCACCGAAGAGCATGTTTGAAGTTCGAAGATTTCATGGTTTGGTTAGCTTCTACAGGAAATTCATCCGAAAATTCAGTGGAATTAGTGCACCAATGATGGATACGGTGAAGAAAAGACATAAATCTTTTCACTGGACAGAGGAAGCAGAGAAGAGTTTCAAGCTGCTGAAGAAGAAGATCACTGAGTAACCAATTCTGGTTTTGCCAAATTTTAGCAAGACATTCTAGGTCAGGTGTGACGCAAGTGGATTTGCAATTGGAATGGTCTTAAGCCAAGACAATAGGCCGATCACATATTTTAGTGAAAAACTAAATGAAGTGAAGATTAAGTAATCCACATATGACAAGGAATTCTATGTAGTCATACAAGTGCTAAAGAAATGGAGACACTATTTGGTTACCAATGATTTTTTTTTGTACAAAGATAATCACTCTTTGCAATTCATGACTTGATAGGAGAAGTTGAACCAAAAACATACTAAATGGGTTGAATTCATGCTGAATTTTACTTTTGTGATTAAGCATATTTCTGGAACTGCTAACAAAGTTGTTGATGCTTTGAGCAGAAAATGTTTGCTTATGTAGGATTTCAGAGTCAAGACTTTGGGTTTTGATAAACTCAAAGAAATGTATAGGGATGACCCAGATTTTAAAGAAGCATATGAGGTGTATGAGAATCCAATTCTCAGAGAAAGAAACTAATGGACTGAGTATATGATCCAAGATGAATTATTATTCAGGGGCAATCAACCATGTATTCCGAAATGCTCCATGAGGGAGAATTTACTGAAGGAAAAACACAGTGGAGGATTGGTCGGGCACTTCGGTCATGAAAAGACGTTCTCAAAGTTTAATAGCTCATATTATTGGCCAAGGATGAGAACAGATGTTGAGAAATTTTTGGATAGATGCAAAATTTTCTAGCACATGAAAGGAAAAAGGTAGAACACAGGGTTATACCAATCGTTACCCATTATTGAAAGGCCGTGGGACATAATGAGCATGGATTTCATATTGGGACTGCCAAGGACACAAAGAGGATGTGATTTGATCTTTGTGGTAGTCGACAGATTTTCAAAGATGACACATTTCATACCATGCCATAAAACTAGCGACACAACTCATATTGCGGACCTATTTTTCAAGGAAGTTGTCAGACTTCATGACTTGCCAAAGAGTATCATTTCTGATCAAGATACCAAGTTCGTGAGACATTTCTGGAGGACCTTATGGAACAAGTTGGGGAAAAGTTTGTCTTTTAGCTCAGCGTATCATCCTTAGATGGATGGACAGACAGAGGTCATAAACATGAGCTTGGGAGATTTGTTGAGGAGATTAATGATTGAACACCACAGTCAGTGGGATCACATTCTGCCACAGGCAGAATTCGCTTACAATGATTCACTCAATATAAGCATAGGGCAGAGTCCATTCCAAGTTGTATATCAAATGCAACCAAGGGAATTTTTTGAGTTTAAATATGCAGAACAAGCTAAATTCAGGAGTGATAGTGCAGAGGACTTTGCAGAAGGAATGAAAGAGCTTCATAGCTGAATTAAGGAGTGATTGCCGAGTTCAAGTCAAGAATACAAACGGAGAGCAGATCATCATAGGCGAGAAATTCAATTTGAAGTTGGTGATATGATTCTTGCACATCTGAGGAAGGAGAGGTTCCCAAGGGGAACATATAACAAACCAAAGATGAAAAATATTGGACCATGCAAAGTCATAAGGAAATTTGGGGTAAACACATATGAGATTGAATTACCCGATGGGGTCAGAATCTCACCAATATTCAACATTGCGTATTTGTACCCTTACAGAGATAAAGAAGCATGAGCAGAGGAGGAGTAGAAATAAATTCAATGGACCAAACAAATTCCTATAGCTGAAAATCCACAGATGGAAAGCATAATTGACAAGAGGATTAGTAGGAATACCAGGAGAAAGGAGTATTTTGAATACTTGGTCAAGTGGAAGGGACATCCAGTTGAAGATGCCAGTTGGGAGGATGAAGAAGAAATTCAAAATCATGGAAAGACCGTGCAAGAGCTCATGAACATGAGTTCATGAAAGTTTTCAAGTGAGGGAGCATGATGCAGGAGCATCGTACAAAGCCAAAACATGCACCTAGCGAAAGGAACAATTGGATGCGCAAATGAAAAAAGGGCACATTTTTATGAAAACACTTTGAATTTTGAAATCTAAATCATTAATGTAATAGCTAGGAGAAGCATACTTACATTTATGTCTTGGAGATATGAACATATCTGGAGAAATTACTCTCATCTGTCGGATGTAATAGGCATTTAAGTCTGTTAATGTAAATTAGGTAGATATGAATGTTAGATTAGACAGTTTAGAAGTGTAGGAGGGAAAAGAGATATAGACACCCTCACCCTTGTATCATTGTAGGGAATATTATCATCATTCAGATTTGATAAGATGTAGAGTTGTAGCAGAGAGTTGTAGAAAAGAACCCATGTACAGGAGCACTTGAGGTAATATATGAAACTTTGACTCAATTTCTATGGTGTTATGATGCTTATTGTTTACATTAGTTAAATGGTATGTTTATAGTTGTTTTGTTTCTCTTTTATGCATTTATTTCAATACTGTATTGTGTGTATGATTTCATGCTGAATGTATGAAGTCTAAGAGAGAAGAAGAATGAGTTTCAATTGTTTCTCTTTTTGATAGTTCTTGCAAGGAGTGCAGTGAACGTCTGCAAGGTGTGCGTTGACGTGGCTTTGAGTTTTATCTCAAAAGGATCAGGAGAGATATCATTGTTATGATACTAGCAGAAGTGCAGGAGAAGCACAGAGCCATGTAAGGTGTGCGTAGGCTGGTTGAGGCCTTAAAATTTATCAACTAAGGTGAAGGCTGAAGGACTATTGTTGCAAAAAGTGCACGGGGTCGAAGACTTAGATAACGAGAGGTTAATTGAAAGTTTTCCACAAGGAGTGCAAGCAGGCTTCCTTTTTGGAGGCTTGAGTTTGCAAGTGAAAGATCAGGAGGGATAACACCTTTGAAATGTTCAAAGTGAGACAAAGATCAAAACCATTGCATAGAAATTAAGTTCAGGAGGGAGAACACTCAGTCGTTGGGCAAAAGTCATTGAGAAGTGAATCGGGCAGTCAGAATTCTCCATGGAGAGCTCACGAAATTGTGAGGACCATAGGATCCAGTGGAGTTGTAAGGTGGTTAGGAGTTGGATGAACCCATCACCTAGGATTCGATGGTCAATATGAGTCATTGATCTCATTTCAATCCATGTCGTTGGATTATTTTGCGAATTCGGGGTTCGTGAGTTTGGAGGGCAGACCAAATTATTGGTTTCATAAAGTTTCGAGTTGCAAGGAGAAAGGAAGGAGATCCAGACCATTGGATCCAAGCCATGAGAGAACCATTGGATCAGAACCTCTGTGGGGTATCACGTATCGGGGGTTCGGGAGTTGAAATAATTTCTTTTCGACTGTGAAGTCGCGAAGTGACGAGCATCGAGGGCTCATATGAACATTTGGCACATCTGTTAGGTGGTGGCCATGTGGTTGACAAGTGGTGTAACAACAAGTGCCCAGAGAAAGGTGGAATCAAGTGACAGGTGGTGGACACACGTCGCCTGAGAAGGATTCAACCCATTGTTGACTTATTTCATTTCAAGGATTCGCAAAGGAGGACCACGAGGGCTCAACACTCCAACTCATGAAATCGTGAGTTGTGGGTAGTGCTAGTGTTTAGCCTAGCCTATGGTTATATGTAGCAGGTGCTAGTGAGGAGGGAGCCATACCCATATCACATCTCAGGTATCGAAGGTTTGGAGAAAGAGGAGTCGAGGGTCATCGACTCATGAACTCGCGAGTTGCAAAAGGCGCGTGTGCTAAGTCCTGGTTGTGGTTGCATGGAGATGTAAGGCTCACGCCTGGTGTTAAGTTGCGCAGGGTAGGTTTTCATGAAGGACCTATAGATCAGATTTGTGAGGTTCCAATAGGGATCCGAGGGAGCTTCTTTGGCTCAAGGGGAATTTAGAACGATCCTGTGTGGATCACGGCCAAAGGATTGGGGGTCTGCGTCACTTTTTCTGCTCCAAGATCAAGTTTTATGTTACAAATACCTATGTTATTAATGGTTACCATTGTTGTCTATTCTTGGATCCATTACTGGTGACACCTGCAATAGATAAATGTTAGTAACAACAAATAAAGGGAAATTAAAAGATATTAACAAATGTGAACAAAAATGAAAAAGGAAAAGACTATTCTATGCTAACATGCTACACTATATGCATTAAAAGGATCATGGTAATCCTATATAACATATGATAGCCATGCAATTTATTGAAGTTACATGGAGACATAGTTGACATGCATTACTATATAGCTGGAAATGGTAATATGTGATGTGGGTGGTGCTCTTGGAAATTAAGAGTTGTTGGTTTCAATGAATGGTTCAATTAGATGATTTTTTGGAGTAGTGGTTGGCGCGTATTAATAAATTGAATGAATGTAAGTGTGGAGGTGAAGTTCATTTAATGAACGTCACTCCTACTCCTCCCACTGTCTGCCACCCTAGTCGGGTTATTGTTCAAATGGGTTTTGTTATGGTTGGATCCAACTTTCAAGTAGAGGGTGAACCACTCGACCAACTCACGTTTTTAAGGTATTTTTTACTATAGGTATGTTTTCTTTTTTTCCATCCATGAGTCTACTATGATTATTAAATAGGTATTGTCTCAAATGTATGGGTTGTGCTTTCCTTAAGTATGGAAACTATGTGAGATTATGATTTTCTTTGGAGTAAATCGTTTATGGCTTTCTCTGCAATAATGTTTGAATTCATAGTGTTATTGGTTGTTTTGAGCATTATCAACCATAAAGGATCTCTGTCATCCTCATTGGTTTTAGTTGAAGGGTTTCGTTGGTCTTGACTAGCTGGTTGTCTTCACGCTTTCGTGCCATCATACCCAGTCTTTGGCTTTTATGGGGTTTAATGGTTGGAAGCGCTTTGTTTCACTACGCATCCTTCACTTAGGCATTGGGTTGTTTGTGATACTAATGGTTACACAGTGGGTTATATTGCTTCTTATCGGCCTTGTTTTCACCTCAACGTTGTTGTTGGAGAGCCACGAGGGTTATACCTTGCATATGGTAAGCATCATTATCTAACCCAAATGGAGCCTTTCTTCTATGTTCATAACTTCTCTTGTCACAAGATTTGTCACCTTGTCCACGAAATGAATTGTGGTGTTCTCTGTGTGTACACCATTGGTCTCGGAGGTTTTCACCATTGAGAAGAGTCAACTCTGGTCTCCCTTTGTTGGACATAGAGAAAACCCCTAAATCCTCAAGTTTGAGGGTTGATAGAGAATACCTTTGTGGCCTGTTGGGTTTAATATTGGTTATTATTGATTTCTATGTATTTTCGACATAGTTGATTACCAACTTGCCCAGTTAATTATGTGACAATGGTGTCAATTTTAGTATCTAGTCATTGCATTTTATTGAATTTATAAGCTCAACATGTTTAATTGGATGATTTGTTACACACACGTTGTCCTTGTGATTTTTAATTGATAACCCATCATTGGTTTTAATGGATTAAGGCACAACATTGTGCATGATGCGTAGGTATGTGTGGCATTCCTACAACATGTTAGGTCAGGTTGTTGATTATTAAGACAATCCAAGTAATAGGCCCAACATTGAAATTAGTTGATTGACAATTGAGGTTGATACACATTCACTATCTTTTGCATTGAATTTATCAGGATGTTAACTCAACATTATTTACAATTGTTTAATGATGCTTCGCACGTGATGCATTTGTATGTGTGGTGTTCCTACACCATGAGTAAATGATCATGGTAACTATGTGTTTTCTGGCCAAATGGTTATTGAAACTGGGACGACTATGGAAAATTCCATCCACTGTATGTGTTATGGTTATTTGATTGCATTATCCAGGATGGGCACAAGTTTTTACATAGTATGGTTTGGTTACAGTTTGATTAGTTTGATCAATATTGTTGCTGACTCTTTGTATTGTATTTATAGCTTGACACGATAGGTTGAGTTAATAATATTGTGACTGTGTTTAAAATTGTCAAATGGGAATGTTTCATCGTAGTAATTATGTCATGGTTATCCATTGTACCTATTATCGATATTATTTTATTGCACCATTAGAGAAGGCCACAATTTTTTAACATGGACTTCTTTCATTTTGATTGACTAGTGTTATGAGATTGGGAATGCTATTGCTTCCTCATTGTGTTGGATGGATAGCCCAACTTTTTGAATGTTTAGATTCAAGGAAAACTTGAATTGTATAGTCACAAAAATACCATTGTGTTTTCTCGAATGGTTGTGTATTCCACAACATAGCATAGGTTGAAATGTTGATTGTTGTTGGGTGTCTAAATGGCAAGACAAGGTCTTTGCACTTTTAACATGGGTCATTGTGTTGACTGTCCACTATATATGGTTAATGAATATCATGTAGGCATAGGTGCTATGACAATATAACCTCATTGTAATTTTATTATTAATGTATTAAAGGACAGAATCAAGCACGACCTGGAGTCGTGTTTGATGATTGAAATAATGTGTGAGCACTAGTTGATTTTGATGTTGAACATACTAGAGATAAATGATTGGTTATCCATTTGGAAATTGTTTTAAAATATCAAATGAATAAATGAGAGGAACAAGGATCCCTTACAGATTGTTGTAGAATACACATTGTCTTGTTGATGGCACTGTGTTAGATATTTGATTATGAACAATGAACTAGTTGATACACAATAGTTGTTATTGGGTCACAATGGCCATTTGGTTGGTGTATTTCTTTTTTCAAATGGTTATATGGATTACTTAATTAATTTTATGAACAATGCATGTTCTCATTCCCCACCATTATTTCTATTTTCGCTAATTACAACCCCATCACCTTCCCACATTCATTTTTCACTCCCAGTTCTAAAATTGATTACAGTCAAGAAAAATTATGTGTTGAAGCAAACAGAAGTAGCAACGTCTTGGTTAGATTACAGTGATGTTTTCTTTGGTTTTCATTACAGTTGATTGTTTGTTATATTTGAGTAGTAACCGTGTTCTTTTCCCCCTCATTATATCATGTTTCTCTCAATACAAACCCCTCACATATCCCATAACCATTTTGTTCACCCCTACTCATTGACAACAATTAAACAATATAATGGATTGGATTGCATGAGTTTGATATGTTGTTGAGCCAAAATCTATTTCATATTTTTAAAGAGTTTTCATGTATGGCTATTAAAGGAACCATTTGCTAGTCAATTATTCATGTAAGAATTATGTATTCAAATAAGAGGTCAAAACTAAGGCTTACTATACTCCTATCAAAGAGAAAGATGCTACTACCCCTTCTGCATCTTCAAATAATTATGATAAATATGTGTCCTCCCACATGCATTGGAAGGACAATTGATTGCATCTGATTAGAGAGATGAGGCTTAAATATTCCACACAGCCTAAGGCAGGTTCGGAAAGACTAAAGGATGATAGCATCAACAATGGAAAAATAGCCTCATAGAATGGAAAATATGGATTTTAAGTTTTTTTTTTATTGTTGATGACAGTTGACTTCAGATTTTCATATGGCATGCTTTTGGATATATTGGTAATACATTTGGGAAATAACTACAAGTATTATTGAGATAAATTGTCAAATTTTAATATGATGATGGGAGTCACAAGGAAGTGTGTTTTTCTTAATTAACTAGTATGCTATGATTGTTAAAGAACTAAAGGGAGTCACAAGAGGTCCCACCTACTAGTTATTATTTATTTATAACCCTTATTATGATTATTACTTTTCCCCTTAACTAAAAGTTGGTTGAGTCTTTTAATTAAATTAACTAATGAGTTGGTTCAACTACTTCAACCAATTCTAATTTGTTTAAAGGCAAAAGAAAAGGGAGGAAAAGGGAGAGGATAGAAGGAGAAGCATACTAAGGTTTTCTCTTTGAGTTTATGCTGGGATAGTTCAGTTTTCATTCATTCCTTAATTTATCACAAGCCTAATTATTTTTATAATAGTAGGGTCTTATTGTAGACAACAAGATTCGAGGATGAATTACATCATTCAAACACTTGTTTTTCAGAGGTGTTGATCTATCTTTGATAGTCTGTGTAGAATTGTCTGTTTGTGAATTAGTTTTCATGAATGACAAAGGCTATTGTGCATAGTCGAGTGGGAAAAAATCTATGGCAAGCTGATCCAACTTTTAGAGTTCATTTTTTTATTTTCTGTCAGAGGTCCTTTTGTATGTTCCATTAGGGATGTCTAAGTTTGACTTGGGTCCTAAATTTCTGCATGAAATTTTGTAAAAGAATGACTCTTTGGTGAATTGGAATGAAATAAATGATTTATTTATGTTTCATATGTCTTGATTATCATCTTGGTGTCTTTACTTATGTCTTCACTTTTATTTCAGCAACTGTTATACTCATAAAATTACATAAAAAGTAAATTTCCAACAAGCTTTTTATTGATAAAAGACTAGCCTAAGCACTTGTAATTAATACTTGTGAGTTAGGATGTTATTTTTGTTGGCTATAAACATAGGGTGAGATTCCCGTCTATTTTTCTCTAGCCAAGCAGAATCTAAAAATGCTTGAGTAAGATCATTTCATATCTTTTCCTCAACACCCTTATGTTAATGATTCAAATAATATATATATAGAAGTGCATACCCGAGAGTGTACACCAGTGAAGGTTATGCTTGTTTGTCAATGTCATGATGATCAATGACATTTATTGTTTGTTTGCCTTGTAGCCTCCTTGTACTATACAAGTCTCTGCATCAAACTTGTAGCTCAAGATTGTAATCAAGGATTTATTGTTGTTTGTAGGTGACACAACGAATAATAAGAACCTCCTTGCTGTCAACCAATGTCTTGATTGTCTGAAATACCCTTGAGCTACTAGCACAAATATTTAATACCAAACACTTCAAACAATCACTGTTGTTGTATTTTGGATATGGTCCATTATTCTCGCCAATATCTTCAATGCAATTAGGCAAGCCATCAACATCCTTTTATGTTTGTTGGAATATAAACCAACACCATTATTAAACACTTGCATCAATAAATGACATCAATGATGGAAAACTGGAGCAATAGGATAGCATAGATATAGCTCAGAAATTTGGCATTTTATTCATGCTTGATACAACAATAATAAAATCCAAGGATAATAATATTTATGCATGAAATTGTCAACCAAGGATTGCCTCAAAATATCAATCTCCAACAATTTTAAAACTATCGGCTTCAAATTCCCGTAATGCCACTTGAGTATGGAACAAGGAGAGTTTGAGATTAGATTTATAGTCTGCTTATTTAGACAAGGGTAATGGCCCTAGTACTGTCCAAAAATTTTCCTTAATATAGGCCTTAAACACAACCTTCCTTTCTTAGAAAATCACCGTCAAGACTGCTTCAAAACTGATACAACTTTTACCTTTTTCCAGCTTCATAAATATCACTTTAGAAATTAGACTTGGTATAGATATGTGGCTAATCTTGTTCTCAAGCCTGTGGTCATATTTAGGATTTTTTTTAGGGTTTGAACATTTTATTCTTACCAGAAAAAATCAACAAGAGTTCCACCCTCTCCTTCTAGGCCTACTGTGTTAGTGAGACAACGTTTAGAGTGTTAGCCGACTAGGGTATTAATATTACAGATCTGTTGTTAGAGCATTTATGTGGTATATTTTAGGGGTCTGACCCTTCTCCTAGCCTCTGACCCTTATTCCTTCACCCAAAAACCTTTAGATAGGGGTTTTGACCCTTCTCCTAGGTTCCGACCCTTTTTCCTTTACTAAAAAAAATTCAAAAGGGGTCTGACCCTTTTCTTCTAGTCTGCGGAAAGTTAGAAATTTCCCTACAGGCTTGCGACTGTCTTAGAGGCCTGCGGCCAACCCTTTTAGGCCTTCAATCAAGCCTCAAACTCCTCTTCTACAATTGATTTGGTCTAAGGTTAAGTATTGTTACAGTTCTACTATTAGGACTCTTCTATAGCAGTCTAGAGGGGCTTCTCCAAGCTGTGTTTTTTCTTCAAGACCCTCAATACCTCACCACATAATTTAAGTGGAGATTCTGACCTCTTTGAGGAGTTTATCCTTTTGCTGTGGTCTCTTTATCATCTACCACATGGAATTAAGAATGGTGTGAACCTCTTTCTATTCACTCCTACAATAAGGTTTACCTTCAATTTTAATGTGCAATAGTCTTCTTCAATCCTTCTCTGATACCATGTTAGATTTTGAATGAGTTATGGATCATGTATCTTCTTTAAATTTTCTATTTTACTATAACTTGAACCATAAATATTGCAACAAATCAAGATCACAAGAAGAATAACCATGTAAAAGAACACAAGAAGTATCTTGGGAAACCCTTCTCAACAAGGGAAGAAAACCCAGCCAATCCTTTTCTATATTCCTCAAGAGAAAGACCTCCCACACCATCACCAAACCTATCACACAAGAGGGTGCTGCAATTCTCATAATTTTGGATCACAACTTCTGAAATCATGAGATGACACAATGATAAGTGTGTTTCCTTAATGGGGATTCACCTTTATTTATATAATACTTGTCACATCAAATGATGTGTCTTTTGGCATAATAGGGACTACCTCAATAACTACAAATATAATTAATAATTACCATATTAATTATTATGTTTTTATATTAATTATGTTTTACATTATTTATGTTTTATATTAAGGTGGGGTTGAACTGTACACTTTACATTACAATTAAGGTTACAGGCAGGTCTGACTCTTGAACAATATAGAAATGGATCTCATACACCCACCCGTGCTCAACCACTAGGAGCACATCCATAGGGATGTCCATATCTATGGCTCACTATATTACATAAAATAACCACTCCTTCACTATTGCTCAATCACTAGGATCATGTTCACCTTTGGTCATCCACAGGAACATCCACTCAACAAATCTTCTTTACCACTGCATTACACAGGAGTGTCATCTAGAGTTTCTCATCAACTCTCTGCTCAAAGGAGGCTAATGCATCATATTCATTTATGTCTCATGACATTGCACCCAACACTTTGGGATTTCACACATTCACCTTGTGCTCAACCACAAGCACACCCAAATATGCAGATCTCCTTTCTCACTGCATTACATAGGACAATCATCTGTAGTTCATCTCAAATATCTATAAGGAGGAGGCCATCTCTACATTCCAGATCTGTCTCAGATAGGAACCACAAACCCATCTCAGGGGATCTCTCTTAGGTTTGTGTCCTAGAGAATGTCTCACGCAATTGTAATCATGAACAAACCCAAACATTGAATAAGTTGTTTCCATGTACTTTTCCCTAATATCTCTATCATTATGGGCTCCTTGAGAATTGGATGTCCTTGCAGAGTATCTCTGAAAAATGGTGGCTTATTCCCCTTATTCTTCCATTCCATCTTTCTTTTCATCTTGCCTTCTGAAGCCTTTTGGAAAGTCAATATTCCCCTTTACTGATCATAAAGACATTTAGCACACCTTATGGATTCCTCTTGTGTATTAGTGTCATCATACTTTATCATTTCACTGATAAATGAGAGCACCCCAATGAGATACCCATGAATTTTAACTTGATCATCCTTTATGAATATGACATATTTCATTAGCTCTAAAAGTATTCTTTCATACCCATATATCGTCATACTCCCAAGATTGAGTTTGAAGAAATCCTTCATTTTCTTGTCATAGTATCACTTGGTTAAGTATTTATTTTGAAAATACCTCTTGAAATACCTCCAAGTAACCTTCCTCTCATCAATGTTTTTCACTTTCACAAACTGATCCCACCACATTGATGCTTTTTGTTTTAGCTGATAGATGGAAATTATCCATTCTTCCTATGCAGAATAATTATGCAACTTGGAGTACTTCCTCATACCCAAAAGTCATATTTCTACATCTTCATCCTTATTTTGCTCACGGTTAAAGGTAGGAGGCTTGATCTTATTCATTTCTCCCTGTAGCTAATCCACCCTGATCCTTCTCTTATCCTTTATGCCAAGAGATGGACTTGAGCTACTACATGATTTTCTAAATGAATGCTTTGCTGAGTGGTGATGATGCCTATAAACACTTCTTGCTTCTCTTATTTTGTCATCATGAGACCTGGGACTTCTTGACCTACTTGTCTCTGTCTCCTTATCCATTTTATTTTCTATTATATCCAAGATTTTCATCTATTTGAAATTGAAGTCAACTTGATGCTCATTGTATTTCACGAGCCTTTGATTATCAACTTTATATATTTGGACATATTTTTGCAATCCCTTTATTATTTCTACCAAGTTAATGCACTCCTCCTTGTATTATGTACCATCAACACCCAAACCAACATACATATCCCCAAGTTCATCATCATGGATTAAATCTCTTTGTGCTTCTTCCATGCTTCTTGACTTTATGTGTTGATTCTATCCTACTCTAATCATTTATATTTCTGCAAAATATGTAGGAAACAAGATTTGTTAGGTGAATTCATGAAAACTCTGCACCATTTTGTTGGAATCCTTCCTTTTGAATCTCGTGTGTGTATTGGAATTCAACATGTATCAATGCATGATCTTAATATTTGACATATACACTTCATATCAGTCTTGTGCATACACCACGCAACCCCAGTCTTTTAGTGCTCAAACCCATGAACAATTATTTACTATGCAGTTCTGGTGCTGCATCCCACAATGTCCAAAATTTAGTGTGCACACTTGCACATTTTTATTTTATGTGCACCATGGCCACACTATAATTCTAAATTCGACTACATATCAATCCAAAAAAATTCCTTAAATAAAAAATCAACCCATGCAGGCTCAGTGTTGAAATTGAAGCTCTGGTGCTTCTTGTTGGCCTATGGCCCATAAAAGTCTATTTCTGAACCAATAGCTATCATACCAAATTATAATGTGCCCAACCACCTAAGATAGGATAGGTCACACAATCACAACTTATGTCACTTTGAAACCAATCTATAACATCTGCGTTTCCAAAATTCTTTTGATACCATACTCTAATATGATCCACCTTACTACTAAACAATGTTGTTCCAAAATGGCATTTTACGAACTCTACTATAAACTCTAGTATACACATTATCACTTAAAGTAGCTCACTCAAACACAAGATGATTTGTTACACACAACTTATAACAATTGAAATAACAAACAACAACTATGCACAAGTACACTAAACACAAAAAACTACTATGTGCGCAACCATTCTAACATCACACACTAATTTTTTCCTCCTAGTGTGCACAAACTACTTACTTGTGTGCACAAGTAAATCCATCATTTGGTGCACACAAAGTATTCTCTGAGTGCACGACCATTGTAACCTCATCTCAAAGAATCATATCCAAAATCATAAGGTTAACATAACAAGAAAAATAACAACAACTGTCATACTCACACATGACTACAAATATTGACTATCGACACCACACATACATGTGCAAGAAACATAATACAGAATAACAAAAATTACTTATATGCAACAACATATATGTATTAAATCCATATCAAACATAGATAAATAAGCACACAGTAAATAAGACAAGCACATAAAGAAACTTGTATTTTATGAAAAGTCACTAATTGCACATAGAACGTAGATGCTCCTCCCAACCCTAGACTTTGTTTCTCATAAGATTTCAACAAAAGGTCACCTCCGAGATAGTGATGAACTCCACTAGAGAAAAAGGGTTCACATTTCTAGGCTAAGGTATGATACTCAATAGAATTTCTCAGTCCAAGGTGAAACTGCTGCAAATAGTCTACAATCCCTCATTTCCCATGCACTTGTTACACCCAAGGAAGTGTGCCCCTTCTCTGATCAGTAGTCCCATGGCTGCCCCACTTCCTTTATAGGGTTCCCAATAGTAGGCCAGAAAGTTGGTATCTGAGCACTACAACTAATTCCTAACTCACTAGGGAACAATTCCCAACAAAACTCTCACCTAGAGAGAATGTTCACGGGCCTGACTACTCGCCTCTTCAATAAAAAATCTCTCACCCATAGATATTTCTTATGGGCATGACAACCCACCTCTTCAATAGAAAAAATCTAGTTACAATACATAAAACACCTTAAAATATTCTCTTTGTAGATAAGGTAATATCCATCCTTCTCAGATGGTCCAACCTCTTTCAACACATGATGATCAATCCTAAAGAATGAGTTATTTCCCGGAATGAGTTGTCCCACAAAATACACTAAGGCCAACAATATATGTTGCAAGACTTCAAATCGACACTTGTCACCTTCAAAATTATATTTATCTAGTTGGTGACTCATTCCCATCCCTGGGAACTTAGGATAAATCAATATCCATGACTTACACATTTCTAGAAATATCAATAAAATATTCCCAAGGACTTAAGTCCCCCCCTGTTCCTTTTTCTGATGGATTTATCCCCCCATATATTTTTTTTCTGATTTGTCTGTGCACAACGATGTGATAAAATTAATAACTTGAGTATTATTAAACTTTATACTCCCAATATTCAGTTCAAATAAATCCATCTTGTAGTTATAATATTGCTTGGTTAAGTATTTATTTTGAAAATACCTCTTGAACTCCCTCCAAGTAACCTTGTCTCATCAATGTTTTTCATTTTCACAAACTAGTCCCACCACATTGATGCTTTTCCTTTTAGTTGATATATGACAATTCTCCCTTCTTCCCATGAAGAATAATTATGCAGATGGAAGTACTTCCTCAGCAGTAGAGAGATATCCACATATTCATCCATGTTGTGCTCACTTTCAAAGGTATGAAGCTTGATCCTATTCATTTATCCCTATAGCTCATCCACCTCATCCCTTCTTTTATGTTTTCTGACAAGAGATGGACTTGAGCTACTGTGCACTTTTATAAATGAATTCTTTAGTGAGTGATGATGTGTAACAACCCGATTTTTGAGCCCCCTATTAAATGATGTATTTTTTTAATCCATGGAAGGTGAGAGTGCCCAAACAATTGAAAGAGGCCAATGTGCCTAGGAAATGTAATGTTTGATCATTATTAATAATAAATACATCACTGGATGTTAGACAAACAAGTACAAGAGTTATAGGGGAATATGATTCCACAAGAGAGGGGGCTTGAGGGGATAAGTTTTTATTTTATATTTTATTTACCCATTTTTGTCTTAATGGAGAATAACAATTACATGAGCTTCTTGGGGGGAAGGTCAAGTGGTTCCTTAATTCCAAGAATTACATAAACCCATATTTGTTATGTGGTGGGGGTTTCTTCTTCTTCACTCATTCACTCACTCACTCATTTCTCATTATTCACACCTTTCATTGTATTCTCACTCCACTCATCTTCCCTCATTCATGTTTGGCTTGGGAAGAGAAAATGAACTATTGAAGAGGAGCCATGTTTTTTTTGGTTGTAAAGATTGTTGGTGTATTTCAACCAATAATTAAAGCTTGCATGTCTAAGATTCTTGGGCCTATGTTCAAATTTTCTAACAGCTGCAAATCCTAAGAGTGACAACATGGATATTATTAACCAGTTGCACTAGATCCCTAAAAGGAGATGGATTTCCTGAGGGACTGCATGGCAGAGAAGGGGGTCCATTCTCTTAGGTTGTGCAGGATGGGTAGAAGAGAGATGGTGTACTTTGGATTGTTGTGGGATCTGAGAATCCTATGAGATATTGAGTGATGACTGGTTTGGGAAGCTAAGTAACACTTTGGAAACTTCCTTGTGGATTCATAGCTCTGGCCACGGGGTTGCACTACCATTGAGACTTGGAACACCAATGTATACCGTTGGCTGGAACGTCCTTGGTATGAAACTAATTAGTGATTTGTTTCATTAAAGACAAGTTCTCTCTTTTATGGCTTTATTTACTTGTTTATTTATTCCGCTGTGTTTTTATTTATCTATGAATTTTGTATCCATAGTATGCATGCTTGTTGGTTATTTTTGTGTATGACATATGGCTCATTTCTTTTATGTTTGAGCATGAATCTTGATCTATGCATGTGAATACTTCATGCATATTTATTAATTAAAATTTAGATCGGAAGTCGAAAGAAGTCCACAAGTGGGCTTGAAGTGGCATAGCCTGGCTTGGGGGTGGCTGGGGTACGTTACATGATGATGTCTATCAACACTTCTTGCTTCTATTATTTTCTCATCATGAGACCTACAACTAATTGACCAAATTGTCTCTATCTCCTTATCCATTTTATTTTCTATTCTATCCAAGATTTGCATCAATTTGACATTTAAGTCATCTTGCTGCTCCTTGGATTTCATAAGCCTTTCATTATCAACTTTATAGATTTGGAAATATTTTTTCAATCCCTTAATGATTTCTACCAAGTTAATTCCCTCCTCCTTGGATTATATACCACCATCACCCAAACTAACATACAAGTCCTTGAATTCATCGTCAGGGATACAATCTCTTTGTGATTCTTCCATGCTTCTTTAATTTATGCACTGATTCTGTCCTGCTCTAATAGCTTATAATTATAAAAAAATGTGAAGGAAACTAGATTTGTTAGGTGAATTCATGAGAAAAATTCATGAAAACTTTGCACCATTTTGTTGGCATGTTTTCAGACAGAGGAAAAGTATGTGTGTTTGTCATTGATGGAAAAGATCATGACCAACAACACAATGATGATCGCATGGCAAGATTAGAAGCTAAACTCCATTTCGAGTATCAGAAGCTAAACTCTATTTTAGAGTTTCAGATACCGAGAGTTGGAAGTGTCGAAACACTTCATCACAAAAATGCCGAAATGCCGAAATACGAAACACCAAAATACCAGACTGTTGATCTGACTCCATTTCAGAGTTTCAAATACCGGGAGTTGGAAGTGTCGAAACACTTCATCACATAAATGTCGAAACACTGAAATGAGAAACGAAGAAATACCAGACCATTGATATGACTCCATTTAGGATTTTTAGATACCAGAAGTTGGAGTGTCAAAACACTTCACCATAGGAATGTCGAAATGCCGAAATGTGAAAAACATCTTTTGGTGTAGGTTTCGGATACCAAGATTTGGAGTGTCGAAACACTTCACCACAGGAATGTCGAAATGCCAAAATGTCAAAATGTGAAAAACACCTTTTGGTGTAGGCTGTGGTCATTGTCAATGGTCATGTGAGAGGGAGGAGATAAAACCAAGCTAAGTTCCTTTTCGGCTATCGTAACATGAAGAGTCGAGACTCTTCACCACAGGAATGTCGAAATGTGAAATGGTGAAATAAACACAAGACCCTGCAGATTTAATCCAATGGTGCTGGTTATTTGAGAATCTGATTGAAGAGATATTGTTGATATTTACGATTAACTGTTTAGTTATGATTCAGTTAGAAGAACCAAATCATGGTTCTTGGACAGTTGGCAATTCAGTTGTTGAGGCAGTTTTTTCCCAAGAATATTCGAGGTGTAACCCAAGAGGAAGTGGATAAAAGATATATATTTTGACTGTGCACGTGTGGTTGTGCCGAGTGAAAAATGAATTGAACCATAGAAAGGTAAAATTATAGTATGCATAGTGGAAAGAAAACAAAGAGATGAGGAACATAAGCTGAATATAACAGAATAGTGGAAGAGAGCAGAAAGTGCACATATCAAAGATTGATGTCTATGAGAAGAAGATAAATCCAAGGTGTGCATGCTGAGACAAAGGATAAGATTAGAAAGCTGAAGAGGATGCAAGAAGGGAGACACTGATGAAGGTAGAGCAGAGTGGCATAGATCAACAATGATAATCTTGGTAAGCAAATGAAAACTATTGAATCACTGTAATAAATTCACAGAAAGAAATTTTTTATATTCCAGGGTGGTTGGGAGGTGCTAGGGAGGACTGTTGTCCTCAGAGGTTCAAGTGGGTTCTTGAACACAGGGAGTTGTAGCTTCCATCTGGTTGCAGCCAAAGAAACTAGGGTGGCAGGGTGGTGCAAGGGAGAACAAGTGTTCTCTGTTATACAGGTTGGAGCCTGTGTAACTGGAAGTTGGTGCTGGAATACTCAGGGAGTTGGTGCTTCCTTCTAGTTGGTGCTAGAGAAACTAGAGAGTTGGTTCTCTCAAACAAGTTGGTGCTTGTATAAGTGGAAGTAGGTGCTTCCATCCAGTCGGTGCTGGAACACTCAGGGAGTTGGTGCTTCCTTCTAGCGGGTGCTAGAGAAACCAGAGAGTTGGTGCTCTCAATTATAGATGATGTACAGAACTTAAAAGAATGCCTATCATTTCGAGGAAGAAGAGGTTTTCTCCCTTTATGGGTTTCCTCGTGAAAATCTATCTCTGTGTATATATTATGTGTGACTAATGCTCATTATTTATGTATTCCATATGTTTTATAATATTGATGATCACTTGAAGAAAGATTAAGAATTTTTTAATAGAATTAAAATTGATTAACCACAATAACAACTGTGTAGCAACCCTCCTTGTTACGACAACGACTCTGTAACAGGTGTAAATATTTTTTTTTGGTTAAGGTGGGTGTGTCCGTGTGAAGAAGGTAACCGACGCACTTGACTCTACGTCGCCACCCGACGACTAACCCGATACAACCTCGATGATCACGCAAGAAGACACAAGCGCACCACCAGTGACTGCCACCGCTGATAAAGGCGCATGGCAAGAGGACTCCCACACGAATGCCCAAGTTTAAACTTGTTTAAAAGAACAACCACCCTTATGTATTCCTCCGAGTACTTTTGTTGTACGGAATTCCAGTACACTCCACCAAATATGTTTATCAACAAAAGTAGTTACACTGGCATTCATTAAGGCAACCCTATCGTTACAATCTCCATTTGCACTAACGCTGCAATAAAATGACAAGGATCAAGCGATTCATAGGATATCAACACTTAACAGGGTGTTCCATTTATAATGCAAGAATGATACATGTGCATATCCCCATCGGTATATGACC
>ML803171.1:550399-570669 GCA_009831015.1 Picea engelmannii
ATGCTATGGAATGATTAATTATAGCAGTAGCCATATATTTTACTCTGTGTTTGATTGTGTTTAAATGCATTCCTTTATAATTTCATGTATAAAGGTAAACTAAGAGTGATTGGAAACCTCGGTAGTGAAAGGGTACACTACACATTGTGTAGGGGAAGAGGGTTACACCATTGATTGATGGTGGGGACACCCACAACTTCATTGATGTTGCACTTGTCACCGAGAGACAAATCCTAGTGGAGGAATTCAAGGGATTCTATGTGGTAGTAGCAAATGTGTACAACATAGCTTGTACTCAAAGGATCAAGGGATTGTAAGTAACATTGGGAAAATATACGTTGATTGAAGGATTTTATGTTGTAGATTTAATATAAAATCATGTGGTTTTAGGAGTTCAATAGTTGTATTGATTGGGAAATATTTGCATGAATTATCAAGACATGGGGATGGATTCCTAGGACAAGGGTGGACAAAGATTCATCCTAAGAGGTATTTCAATAGGTCTCCCTAGGATCGTATCTAACCAGTGCATATAGGACTTTCTTAGACACAGGTATGTGGCTTTCACAATAGAGTCTTGATCACCATGGAGAATCCATCAAAGGATTACTATCATTACCATGTGGAAATCCATGAATTTCTTGGAAAACATGAAAGAGTGTTTGAACCATTTCCAGCAGGGAGACCACATAATAGAGGATTTGAGCATGTCATTGAGATAAAATAGGGGTCGAAGCCTGCAATCACCACACCCTATAGGCATATGAAGAGTTTCAAGGATGAAATAAAGAAGGCCATAAAGGAGTTGTTGGAGATGGGAAATATCAGGCCTAGTTCTAGTCCCTTCACTTATTCAATTTTACTAGTGAAGAAGAAGGATGGCACTATGAGGATGTACATAGGATACATGGCACTAAACAAGAAGACCATCAAAAGATAATACCCAATACCTAGGATCGATGAGATGATAGATGAGATGCATGAGGAAATTTACTTCTCAAAGGTTGATATTTGATCAAGATACCACCAGATCTGGGTTTGAGAGGAGGATATCCATAAAACAACAATCAAGTGTCACTATTGGAACTATGAGTTTCTACTCATGCGCTTCGAGTTGAATAATGTAACAACTACATTCCAGTCGTGTATGGATAATATCTTCAACAAAAAGTTGAGGAAATTACTACTGGTGTTCTTTGACAATCTTTTGATCTACAACAGGACGTGGGAGGAAAATTTGAAGCATGTGGATGAGATTATCACCATTATGGAGGAGTAGTCACTTTTTTCCAAGCAGGAAAAGTGTGTGTTTGGGTTGACACAAATCTTCTATTTTGGGGCATGTGATCGGTTTTGAGGGAGAAAAGGTAAATTAGGAGAACATCCATACAATATTAGATTGTTCCACCCCTAGATCACTCAGATATCTATGAGGATTCTTTGGGATATGTATTTATTGTAGGATATTTGTGAAAGGATTTTCATAATTGGCTGTGCCATTGACATACCTAACTAAGAAGGGGTTGTTATGATGGTCAAAGTGTTGGCTGTGGAGCATGATTATCTTCCTGATTCATAGGTCTTTGTTTTTATCCATGTTTATACAGCATGAAGACTTTACATCCCTAAATAATGTACACTCCTCCACGCGGGGGAGTGCAGAGGGGGGTTAACCCCTCTCTAGGGTGTGGTGGAAAGAAGGCCCCCAAAATAAGAATTGCCTTGTAAATGTATATTGTAATTTCATAGTAAATCTATATCGTTCATTTTAAGGTCACATATTTGACGGTATAAGTTACGTTAGGTTTTTGTTTTTCCCTAGAACAAAACCCTCTTTTATGAGGGAAATGTATTGTGGCTATGTATCATTGTGAATTTTGTATTCTGAGTGAGGATACTGTGAGATAAATAAGAGGAATTTACATTAGATGTGTTGTAGGTTGTAACCCTTCATTTGATGAATTATAATAAAGGAATGACCTACCAATTTCTCTAGTGGAAGTAGCCCAAAGTACTGGGTGAACCATGTATATCTGTGTCTCTATTTTTTGTGTATCTTCTGTGTTTTATTTCCATAATTGTTTTATTTTATTTCTCCATGATCCTATTTTTCTAACAACTGGTATTAGAGTGAAAGGTGACTGATAGGAAAAGAGGGTTCTTGGTTCGATTGGGAGAAATGATGAAAGAGGAAAATTTTAGGGTCGAGAAATTTAGTGGTCAAAACTACTAGTTATGGAAGATGCATATGGAAGATTATTTATATCAGAAGGATATATTCCTACCAGTGGGTGGAATAACAAATAATATGATGACCATGAAAGATGAATAATGGGAGGTTCTTGACAGAAAGGAACTAGGAATTATATGACTGATCCTGGAAGCATCGATGGATTTCAATATTTCGAAAGAAAAGACAATGAAGGATTTGATGGACGCATTGGATAAACTGTATGAAAAACCCTTGACATCCAATAAGTTATTTCTAATGAATATATTATTTAATATGAATATGTCAGAAGGTTGGTGTATTGTATATCATTTAAATGAATTAAATATGGTTATTAATCAACTAAGTTTTGTAAAGTGTACTTTCATGATGAGGTCAGGGCTCTTCTAATCTTGTTCTCATTGCCTGAAAGATGGAATGACTTGGTCATGGATGTAATTAACTTTGTATCTAGTTCAAACAATTTAAAATTTGATGATGTTGTTGGTGTTATCCTTAGTGAGGAAATGCAATGGAAAAGAACATGTGAGACATCAGGTAATTCGTTGAACATGGAGAGCAGGGGAGTACAAACAGATAAAGGAAAGGGCTCATGGAACCATGGGAATTCTAGGAAGGGCAGATCCAAATCCATATTTGGAAAGATAGAGTGCTAGATTTGTGGGAAGAAACACTGCATAGCTGCAAAGAAACAAAGAGACGAACAACAAGAGAAAAATCAGGTTGCAAATGTAACATGTGATGTGTTACAAGATACTTTGATTCTTTCTGTAGATAATATTTTTGAGTCTTGTGTAATAGGTTCAGGGGATTCATTTCATGCCACACCCCATAGGAAACATTTTCTATATTATGTTCAAGGTTATTTTGGACAAGTTCATTTGGGTGACGATGCACCATGCAAAAATGTTGGAATGGGAAAGGTAAAAATAAAGCAAAAGAATGGAAATTAATGGTTGTTGAAAGAGGTAAGACATGTTCCAGATCTAAGGAAGAATATAATTTCAATAGGGAAAATGGAAAGTGTAGGTTATATATCCATATTTATAGACAAGGTGTGGAAGGTCACCAAAGGATCATTGCTTATAGAAAAAGGAGATAAGGTAGGTACATTGTATTTATGTACTGGTAATATTGACTCTTCTATCTCTTTAGCTTCTACATGAGTCGATACAACGCTGTGGAATCATAGTATTGGAAACATGAGTGAGAAGGGGATGTCGATACTTCACAAAATAAATTTTTTATGAGATCTTAAACAAATTGATTTGGATTTCTGTGAGCATTGTGTTTATGGAAAACATAAGAGAGTCAGATTTCTTAGAGTGAAAAAAGAAAATAAGAGTGAAAGGTTAGAGCTTGTGCATACAGATGTATGGGGACCAACTCAAGTATCATCTCTTGGTGGCTCTCATTATTATGTTATTTTATTGATGATGAAACTAGAAAAACTTGGGTTTATTGAATTCGACAAAAATATGATGTTTTTGATACTTTTAAGAAATGGAAATCTTTGGTTGAGAATGAGATAAGAAAAATATTGAAGTGTCCCAGATCAGAAAATGAAGCTGAATATTTCAGCAAGGAGTTTGATGATTATTGTTCATACCATGGGATTCATAGAGAGAGGATGGTTCCAGGATCACTACAAGAAAATGGTGTGTCAGAAAGGATGAACAAGACAGTCATGGAGCGTGCAAGGAGTATGAGATTTCATGTTGGTTTGCCCTTACAATTCTCGGAAGGTGCTGTATATAATGTTTTTTAGTTAATAAATAGAATACCTTCAATCTCTTTGGATGGTATAATTATAGAGTAGGAATGGATAGGTAAAAAAATAAACTATTCCTTTTTTAATAATTTCGGTTGTTAATCATTTGTCCATATTGATAAATAAAATAGAATAAAGATCGAGGAAAAATCAAAGAAGTGTACCTTTATTGGATATGGTGTTAATGATTTTGATTATCTCTTATGGGATTATGAAAATAACAAAAAAATTAGGAGTAGAGATGTCATATTCAATGAGAAGGTCATGTACAAAGATCAGTTGCAGGGAAAGAAATAGGAAAATGAAAAACTAGAATACATAGTGCTTGATGAGATCACTGAAAAAGAAATTCCTAAGGAACCAGAAAATCAAAATGTAAAACAACATGATAAACAAGTACCTAAAAATCTTGTAAGTGTTGTTAGAATATATACCAAGATAAGTAGACCCCCTAAACGATACTCTCCTTCATTGTATTATTTATTGTTGACTGATTTTGGTGAACCAAAATGTTATGAAGAGGAAATGCAGGTAGACACCAAAAAGAAGTGGGAGAAAGGAATGAAAGAGGAAATGGATTCCTGTAAATAACCATACTTGGTATTTGGTTCACTTTCCTAGAGGAAATAGAGCATTGCAGAATAAATGGGTTTACATGTTGAAGGAATACGATGGAGAAAAAAAAGCGGTACAAGGATAGAATTGTTGTAAAGGGGTTTGCACAAAACAAAAGTATATATTTTGATGAAATATTTTCTCCAGTTGTTAAAATGACTTCAATTAGGAATATTTTAAGTCTTGTGGCAGTAAAAGATCTACATCTTGAACAATTAGATGCACAAATATCTTTTCTCCATGGGGATTTTGAGGAATAGATTTATATGAAACATACAAAGGGGTATGAGGTCAAAGGGAATGAGAATTTGGTATGAAAGTTGAAGAAGAGTTTGTATGGCCTAAATCAATCCCCAAGGAAGTGGTATTTGAAGTTTTATAAGTTTATGACAAAGCAAGGTTATAGTAGATGTCATTTTGATCACCATGATTATTTTAAAAGGATAGAAAATGGAAGCTATATTATCTTACTATTGTATGTATATGACATGCTTGTTGCAAGGTCTAATATGAAGGATATAAATGAGCTCAAGAAGAAATTAGATAATTCATTTGCAATGAAGGATTTGGGTTTTGCAAATAAAATCCTTGGTATGAGAATAACAAGAGTCAGGAAAAATCACAAATTGACATTATCTTAGGGTGAGTACATAGAGAAGGTGTTGTAGAGGTTTAGAATGAAGAATGAAAAACCGGTTAATACACCTTTGGAAAACCATTTAAAATTAACTAAGGAAATGTGTCCCAAGACACAAGAGGAGATAAAATACGTGTTGAGGGTCCCTTATTCATCAACAATTGGTAGCTTGATGTATGCAATGGTTTGCACAAGACCAAATATTGTACATGTAGTGGGGGTTGTGAGAATGTATATGAATAATCCAGGTAAATAACATTGGGAGGCTGTAAAGTGGATTCTCAGGTATTTAAGAGGTACTGCTACTCACGCATTATGTTTTGAAGGTTTAGACACTATTCTACATGGATATGTTGATTCATATATGGAAGGTGATAAAGATAGCAGGAGGAGAACCACAGGGTATGTTTTTATTATAGGTGGAACATCAGTAAATTGGATTTCGAAACTGAAAACAGTTGTTGCAATTTCAAAAATAGAAGCAAAGTATGTTGCTACTATAGATGCTAGTAAATAAATGATTTGGTTATAGAGGTTTATGGAGGAATTGGGAAAGAAGCATGAGAATAACAGGTTGTACTGTGACTGTGAGAGTGCCATTCATATTGCAAGGAAATCAACCTTCCATTCAAATACTAAGCATATACAAATTAGGTACCATTTCATACACTCTGTCTTGGAAGATGGACATTTGAAGCTAGTGTTGGTTGTGGAGCCTGATTATCTTCCTGATTCAGAAGTCATTGCTTTCAGCCGTGTTTATAACCAATGAAGAATTTACACCCCATAAGTTTGTACACTCTTCCACGTAGGGGACTGCAGAGGGGGGTACAGGGACGAAACCCTCTAAGGAAAAATTACCTTGTAAATGTATATTGTAATTTCATTGTAAATCTAGACCGTTCATTATAAGGTCACGGATCTAATGGTAGAAATTATGTTAGGGTTTTTTCCCCTAGAAGGAAACCCTATGTTATGAGGAAAATGTATTGCGGATATGCATTATGGCGAGTATTTTATTTTGAGAGAGGAGACCGTGAGAGAGAAGAGGAAGTTACAATGGGTTTTGTTGTAGGTTGTATCCCTTCATTTGTTGGATAATAATAAAGGAAGGACCTGACAATTTCTTTGGTGGATGCATCCCACACTGGTTGAACCATGTAAATCTGTGTCTCTATTGTATTGTGTATCTTCTGTGTTTTGTTTCCACATTTGTTTTATTTTATTGCTCCGCGATCCTATTTTTCTAACAGTTGGAAAATATACACACTAGCCAGAATCCTGCAGATATGTTAACAGAGGGCGTAACCAGGGAGAAACTGAGTTCCTGCTCATTTTCAATTGGTCTTCAAGAATGAAGGTGAAGATGAGAATTTTTCTAGGTCTAAGAAGGATCATAGTCCAACAGATACAACATCGGTGGAGTTTTTGATATCAGTCTCCAAGTGGGAGATTGTTGGTTGTGGAGCCTAGTTATCTTCCTAATTCATAGGTCTTTGTTTTTAGCCATGTTTATACCCCATGAAGAATTTACACCCTAGAATAATGTACACTCCTCGACGTAGGGGAGTGCAGAGGGGGGTTACCTCCTCTACGGGGTATGGGGGAAAGTGAGCCCCCAAAGGAAAACTTTCCTTGTAAATGTATATTGTAATTTCATAGTAAAACTGGATCGATCATTATAACGTCACAGATATGACGATAGAAGTTATGTTAGGGTTTTTTTTTCCCTAGAAGGAAACCCTATTTTATGAGGGAAATGTATTGCGGCTATGTATCATTTCAAATATTGTATTATCTATATTATGTGTTTTATTTCTGAATTTTCTTTATTTTATTTCTCCATGATCCTTCTTTTCTAACACAGAGGACACATAGGTATTATTTGAAAAAATCAAGAGGGTGATGAGCACTTTCCCAGTATTAGAACTTCCATATTTCATACAAACCTTTTTCCTAGAGTGTGATGCATTCAGTGAGGGATAGGAGCAGTACTGATGCATAATCGACACTCGATAGCATTCAAGAGAAAAAAATCCAAGAGAGATAGAGAATATCTATTTGATCTATGATAAGGATATGTTGGTCATCATTCAAACATTGGACAATTTCATACAGTACCTGGTAGGAGGAAAGTTTTTTCTTAGGATGGACCAAAATAGCTTGAGATATTTCTTGGAGTAGTGGGATTTGAATAAGAGGGAACAAAAATGGGTGAGTAAGGTGCATGTGTATGATTTTGACATTGATTATGTAAAGTGGAAAAATAACATATTTGATGATGCCTTATCCAAGAGACCTGCAACTTTCTCCATGAAAAATATTTTGATAGACTAGGAGTCCATTCTTTTGGTGGAATAATCCAAGAACACCTTCACCTATGAGTTGATGGAGGGAAATATTCAGGATGACTGAAGCAAGGTATTGGATGACATAATCTACTATAAAGATAGTATATATCTTGTGTCTAAGTCCAAAATCAAAGATAATATTTTGAGGGTAGTACATGGTGTGCCATTGGCATGACACCAGGGGTATCTGAAGAGCTATAGGAAGGTGAGGGAGAGATTCTCTTGGAAGGGTATCAAGGAGAATGTACTTCGTCATGTGAGGGAGTTTATGATTTTCCAATAGAACCTATTAGAGTTTACACATCTTGTGAGACTTCTTCAACCATTGTTGATTCCAAAGAAGAAGTGGGATATAATTTCCAAGGAATTCATCACATGATTTCCAAAGGTGTAGGGTAGGGACTGTATCTATGTGGTAGTGGATATATTAACTAAATATGCACACTTATTTTCCATTCCTTCAAAGTACAATGTATCTTAGGTAGAAGATATATTCTTCAGGTAGGTGTTTAGACTCCATGGTCTTATGAGGAACACAATCATTGAATCGGATAACAGGTTTCTCAATGCATTTTGGCAAGATTTGTTTAGGCTATCTGGAACAAAGTTGACACCTAGTACTAGCTACCATCCATAGAAATATGGGAATACTAAGATAGTAAGAAAATGGATTTATGGATACCTGTTGAACTATGTGTCAGGGTAGCAGTGGGCATGGATAAAGTGGTTTCATATCGAGGAAAATTGTTACTATACCACTCATCACATGTCCATTAGGATGAGCCCATTCGGGGAATTTTATGGCTATGATTCCCCATACTTTGTGGATTTGGAATTTGGGGAGGACATAGATCTTAAGGCCAAATATTGGTTATAGGAAATCCATGACATATTAAGAGTCTTGAAGGAGAATTTATAGGCCATTCACAATTAGTAGAAGATGCATGCAGATAGGCATAGGGTGGAACGTAGCTTTGAGGGTGGGAACCTAGTATTTTTCAGGTTGTATCCTTACAAACAATCATCACTGAAGAAGAGTGGAGTAGAGAGATGAAGCCTTTCTTTTATGGACCCTACAAAGTTATAAATAAAGTTGGGTAGGTATCATACGAGCTGGAACTACTAGAGAGTAGAAGGATCCCAAATACCTTCCATGTATCCTACCTCAAGAAGGCATTGGGACAATAGGTCACTGTTTTGGTAGATGTTCCTCCACTATATGAGGAAGGGAAGTTGGTTCTATCTCCTGAGAGTATTTTTAATGTCAGGTAATGGAGGTTGAGGAGCAGAGTCATTAGAGAGTACTTGGTTGTATGGAGAGGGTTTTCCACAGAAGATGCTACTTCAAAAGGAGAGAAGATCTTACATCACCCTAATATGGATTTTATTGAGGACAAACAATCTTAGAAAGGGAGGATTGTAATGTCCCCTTCCAATTGATCACGATGGAGGATGACTCAATAGTTTATACGATTCCCATTGGCTATAGTCAACAATTAAAAAGGGATTCAAGGAGGTTTATTTGGTGTCACTAGGTTAAAAGAATGACAAATCCTAAAGTAATGTTAAATTACATAAATAATTATATTTAAATGGAATTGGAGGGAAAATAAAGTGAGGGTTTGATTTGGTCAAAATGGGGAAAGATATAGAAGGCCCATGGGAAGGATAAATAGAGGGGTAACCCTTCTCTTTGGAATTATGATTTGATATCTCATTTTGGAGTGTTATTTGAACCATTTTTATGATGGGGTTTAGAAAATCCCTTCCACTACTGTAGTTTGGTTTCGATAGTGAAATATCCACCCTATATAGACAAGAGGGGAATCCAACTAGGATTTTCATTGGAGCTTTTGTTCAAGGTTTATGTTTAGTTGCATTTTGCGTAGGGAGTTCACATAAATATTTCAAGTGATGTCAATCCATAATTTTGTAGGTAACAAGAGTAGTTCATAGAAACTGTGACTAAGGGCATCCCCATGGGTTGAGTACAGGGTGTCCCACGAGGCCCCACTAGATGTCTAACAGTCCTCCTACAAGGACCTTTGTGATTGGGGTTGCAACATTCCATTTAGATAAGTTTTTTGAGGGTTATAGGAGGGAATGAAAGGCCACTATAGAATCAAACACTATTGGAGAAGAGACTCATAGGTCTGGGAGAGATTTGAAATAGTGATCATCATAGAATGTAATCATCCTAGGTTTTGTTGTATTGTTTATGTTAGTAGAATTGCAACTGACTTGAAACCATTAGACTTGTGTGTTCGGGAGTATTTTGCAGTTGTTATTACAACTATTAGATACATTTTATTTATTTGATTTGGGGTTTCCACCATAATAATATTCCAAGATTATCTTCTCTATTTTCTTTGTAATGTGTGCATGCAATATGTTTGACAATATTCCTATATGAGACAAAAAATTGTAAGGGCTTAGCAACATAATTAATACAAGTGTTTGACATATTTACACAAGAAGAAACAACAATTTTGGATAGAACATATAATATTCCCACCTATCCTAGTTGGGTACATTACACACAGGCTAAGGCCTTCCATGTGCCCTAGAAAACCATAACCTTGTGCAAGGAGATATTAAGGAGTTTAATATATATGTGTGTGTTTAATAAATAAATTTATGCATGGAACCTAAATATTTACAAGGTTGGACATATCACTTTGCAAGAAATGTGAAACCTATCATTGAGCGGTTCTGACATCAGTAGGAGTTTCAAAATTAATGATATTTTAATATGAAATTATTGTTGGGAAATGTTTGGGTCTAGTTATATGAAAATCCAATAGAATATAGTTCTTGGAATCCTATAATAGTTGTGGGTGGGAGATTGAGTGAAATTTCATAATAATAATTTCATGGAGCTCCCTCCACTTCCTTTCCACAAAGCTATCCAGTCTCAAACCCATCAGATCTAGATATTGGTCTCTAGAAACAAATATATAGAATAACTCTCTCACTCACCATATTATCTCACCACTCAACATATTGTTGTGAAGTTGGATAACAATGAGAGATTGAATCCATCAATCAATATATTTGTCAAGGAAAATGAATTAATTACATCCATAGTTAATTAGTGTGTTTACTGTTATAGGAGTTGGTTAACCTCCATAATGTATTTGTAACCATATTTGTAACTACATATTAATATACATAACACATTATGTGTTGAGGTGTGTTGCATCAATTCTGCATTTGTGTATATTTTGACATGATATCAGAGTGGGTCTGGGACCAAATCCATTATGGGAGGACCTAGGAGCCCAGAGATATGAAAGTTTGATAAGAAATCAAGGATAACCCACACCATTCAAGTTTAAAGGATCTAGAGGATAGGGAGAAACCGATTCATGGAGTTATTGATGTATTTTCTCATGCATTGGAAGAGAAATCAGGGTTTAGTGATGGAGGAGACGCACTATTTTTTTCGGTTTTGTAAGTGGGGTAAAATTTTGTGTGAAGGCCTTGGAGGTATTGGAGATCAGTATGCAAAACAATTCGTGTATTTGGTCACACACAACAAGAGGAATGAAGGTTTCGTGTTGGAGGAGCCACACTATTTCTTTCAATTTTGTAAGTGAGGTAAACTTATGTGTGAAGGACTCAGAGGTAGTAGATATCACTCTATGTAAATCCTCTTTGAAGAGAAGCTCAAGTTGGAGGAGCTATAGATATAGAAATCCACCTTGGAATCAACAATGGAGAATTGATAAAGGAGAGACAAGGTATTCGAGAAAAATTAGGATAAAGGAAAGAAAAGAAAAGGTATATTGTTTTGTTTTAGTTATTTATTAATATATGTGGAGCAGTCATATAACTTGTAAAGAAGTAAAAAGAAGTTAAGAATCCCAAAAGAAGCCAATAAGTGAGAATTCAGACATAATTTTTATTTCAATTTTCAAGGATGGATTAAAAATTATTTGGGCATTCATTAAAAAATGAGAAACTGTAAAAATAAATTTGTAAGATTTTAATTTTTAAAAGGATTGTTTTTGGAATTCATAAAGAGATCAAATGAAGTGGAAGTGTTTTATTATAATTTTAAAAGGTCAATTGTGTAAAGCCAAGTGTAATGCTAAATAATGTCTATGTGAGATCATGAAATGAGTCATGGGATTTTAATTTTCAAAAAAGCATGTAAAGCCAAGAAAATGGCACAATGTCTTAGAATTGGAAATGTATAAAGGTATTGATATTAGCTAACTCAATATTGGTATAGTTATTTTTCTAGAATTAGATACTCTAAAAAATGATAGGTAGGGTGAAATAAGACAATTTGATGAAGATATGCAGACAAGTAGAGAAAAGTATTTATTGGATGAGAGATGATTTTAGGCCATGTAAAGAGGAAACAAATCAAATCATTGAAAAGAGTGAAGGAGGAGCATATTCTAGCTAGAGATGAAATATCGAGGATTCCATGGAAAATAATCCATAGGTAGAAACCTCTTCATAGTTGAAGAACCTCTTATATTGTTGAAGATAAAGTATTGCCTCTTCTATTTTTGAAGAGAAACTATCATCGACACTAATCCATTTTATGGACAATGTTTCAACATTATTGATTAGTAAGTATTTTGGCATGGAGAAAACCTCACCCCAAGAAAGAAAGGATTAGATGAGAAGATGAAAATATTGGAGGAGAAGCCACGAAGAAGAAAGATACACAGACATATGCATAGACATAAATAAAAAGTGGACCAAAGAATACATAGAGATATGCTTAGAGATTGAATGCAACAAAAAAATTGGTTAAATTGTGTTTTTTTAGTTGGTTAAATTTTGGTTTTTTTAGTTGGTTAAATTTTGGTTTTATAGTCACCAACAAATATAAGAAGGCATAAATTGTTGTAATTTGAGGGGATCATTTTTTATTGTACCTAACACCCCTATAGACACTCCAGTAAGTTTTTTGGTCCAAGTTGTAAACTTTTCCATATGCAAGTTGTACTCCCCAAATCTTTAGTAAACCATGATTAGGTCAGGCCTACATAGGTTAGTGTGAGACCATGTATCCATAGTTTCGAGAAACATGAAGCACTGGACATGGGAAGGATGATACATCAAGTTGTATAATGAACAACTTGGGTACATATGAGGGTGTTAGGTGTACTCGTATGCTATCTTGATGGTGAATTGGAGAATTTCAACCTTAGATTAACAAGAGGGGAATGTGAGATAGAGTCATCTAAGAGATGGTTAGGAACAAGTTATGTTTAAGAGGGAGTGTTAAGTTATGATTAAGGAAGGGAAGCTAGTGATAGTGATAGTTTTTACTGGATGTAATTAACAAGGAGTGTTAAGGAAAATGAATTAATTACATCCATAGATAATTAATGTGTTTACTATTATAGGAGTTGGTAAACCTCTATTACGTATTTGTAACCATATTTGTAACTACACATTTCATATTAATATACATAAAACATTATTTTTTGAGGTGTGTTGCATCAATTCTGTCTCTGCGTATATTTTGACAAGATTGAATCCAATTTATGTAGTCTTTTCCATTTTATCTCATGGGTTAAACAGAGCGAGGGATAATAAACGTAGAGCCTATATTTATTCTCGATGATCAATAAGAGAGTTTTTTGAATTTAATACTGGAGATCTTATCGACATATCTATTTATTCATTCCTTCATGTTATGGGTTTGTCTAAGGATGACATTACAAAACTAGAATATCTCTTCATTTAGATCCATCAAGCATGATCCCTATAGAATATCTATATATCTTGTAGACATATTACATTAATTGTATGAAAAATATCCTCCTAAATATGTGATCCAGGTGGATACCAGTGGCCACCCACCTTTTCCAACTGACTCAAAACAGTTTTCTGGCAATTTTGGTAATTTACTATTTTTAGCAGTTTTCACTTCCGAAGATGTTTTGAGGCCCTAAACAATGTTTTTTAGGAAAAAATGTTTAAAATATGTAAGTTCCTTTTATATTGTTCCTAAAATTAATCTCCTCAATGATACCTTTCCAATGGGCTATCATGCGCCTAAAACAGAGATTGTATGCAAAAGTTACGACCCCGAGAAGTTGATGTACTAACTTACCCAAACGAGGCCCACATGACTTTTGACACTTCATCTGCTAGGGTTAGGTTTTTGGATGTCTAGATTTTTTGAAATTCCTTCTTATTGTAAAAATTCCTTCAGATCCTCATTGTAATCATCTTCTTGCGAATGCGAGTAACTGTCACATCTCTTCTCAGAGATAAGTTGCCACCATTCTAGCGAGTTTTTCACTCTGTATTTTTATAGTCCTTGTACATTTATTTGATTAATAGAAATCATGTATTACTATATATGTGTGTTTATGGTTGCATATATGATACATTTATGTTATATTATTGAATATCTATGATATCTCTGTGCATTTCTTTATTATATCTCCTCTCTTATTTCGTGCCAAAAATAATCTGGATCAATGGTATTAGAGCAGGATGTTCTTGATCATTTTTCAGTGCATGTCCCCGACTAGTTCAAAGTATAGAAAGTTGGGTATAGATATTTTCTCTCTTTAATACAATCTCTCTCGCACTCCCAAGAAACCCTCAATGGCGTAAGAAAAGAAAAATGACGGAGCAGATGATTCTATAAGTCTGTTGCTTGAGCAAGCTCTCATGTGATAGAGGGACAAAATGATGGAGAATGTTTTGTTATATTCTAATAACATCAGGTGCATATTCATCAAGCGACCACTTTGGAGGCACCTCTCATTTTAAGGTATAGGTCAATTTTTATATTCCTATATTTGAAGGCCAAATAGATGTGGATGCCATAGATAAATGGTTAAATCTGTTAGAAGGTTATTTCTCTCTTCACAATTTTTTCGATAGAGAAAAGATCATATTCATGCTCCTTAAGGCTCTCCCCCATGTCAAACATTGGTTGGAAACATACTAGGAGCAAAGTTCCATAGAGGATTCTGGAATATATGGGGTCGATCCCACTTGAGATTGTTTTGTGGATGCGGTAAAGAAACAGTATTACCTTGTTGGAAACTATGACGACTAGTACATGAGATGGACCACACTGTGGCAAGAGAGGGGCTAAGAAGTTCCAGAGTTCACCAATACCTTCCATACCTTGTGCACCAAGATGGGTATCAAAGACTCTGGATGACATTTGGTTCTGAAAAACCGTGGGGCTCTACACAGATACATCCAAACTGAAATGGATTTTGTGGACATCTCATCACTTGGTGCTTCCTATCAATATGCTGTTAAAATCAAGAATAAATTTAAGAACTAGAACAAATGGGATTTCAATTATGAAAATACGCAACAACCAAAGTATGAAAAATACATCCCTAACAAACATTCTCCCAAAAACTAGTCCAAGCCACAGGAAAAGAAGGGTCACGGGAAGACAAAGAAGGACACCGAAAAATGGTGCGATTTCCAAAAAATCCCCTAGCACAACACTGATGAATGTCTCTAAAAATATTCATTGGTGGTTGAGATCAAAGACAAGGAGCCGAACCCTGATTCAAAATCTGATTCTGAAAATGCTGGTAAAGGATAGATCATTGACACAGACCCCCACTTCTATTGTCATGACCACAACTATTAAACCAAAAGAACCAACATATCCTAAAGAGGGGGAGAAATTTTTTCATTCACAGATGTGGGTTAAGGGTACCCCACTGCATTTTATTGTTGATAGTAGAATCCATAAGAACCTCATCTCAACAGAGGTCATCAAACAATTGGTATTGTCGACAACACCACACCCGCAGCCATACAACATCGAGTGGCTTCGCCAAGGACGATATCTCCATGTCATCCAACAATGTCGATTGTCATACAACATCCAACCCTTCAAGGATGAGGTATTATGTGGTGTTTCCCCACTAGATGTCTGTGATGTTCTCTTGGGCCAACTATATATGTGGAGACACCATGTCATTTATTAGTCTCGACCCCATAATGTCATTATTACTTTGGGGGGTCATCTCTACATAATACTAGAGGTAGTTCCAACTATTGTTCCACCTAAAAAGTGTCACAAAGTAATATCTCATACTGCAAAATTCAACTTCTTCACAATATGTTCAAAAGGGGAACAAAAGGACACTACAACCACTACAGCCTCGCCCCAGACACCTTCTATCCAATAGAAGCAGGTCAACAAGGTTGCAGAAAAGTGCAAATATTCCTTATGCACATTTTCCTCTGATGTATCTCAACTTGTTGAACAACCTTATCCTCAATAGGTTTGTGACAAACTTCCACAAACTAAGTAACACAAAATCTCCAGCAAGGCAAGCAACTCACCAAGATTCAGATTCAACAAATGCTTTTTCCTCTCCCCCGGGCACTCAACGCAATGGAGATCATTGCTTACTAAGGAGGGAGGATTTATCCAGGTGGATATCGGTGGCCACCCACCTTTTCCAACTGGCTCAAAACAATTTTCTGGCAATTTTGGTAATTTACTATTTCTAGCAATTTTCACTTCTGAAGCCATTTTGAGGCCCTAAACGATGTTTTTTTGAAAAACATGTTTGCAATATATAATTTCCTTTGATATTTCTCCTAATATGAATATCTTCGATGATACCTTTCTAACAGGCTATCATGCGCCTAAAACGAAGATCGTATGCAAAAGTTACGACCCTAATAAGTTGATGTACTAACTTACCCAAATGGGGCCCAAATGACTTTTGGCGCTTCATCTCCTAGGGTTAGGTTTTTGGATGTCTAGGTTTTTTGACATTCCTGCTTATTTTAAAAAGGCCTTTAGAGCCTCATTGTAATCATCTTCTTGTGAATGTGAGTAGACGTCACATCTCTTCTCAGAGATAAGCTGCCACCATTCTAGCGAGTCTTTCACTCTATATTTTTAAAGTCTCTGTACATTTCTTTGATTAATAGAAATAATGTATTATTGTATATCTGTGTTTATGGTTGCATCTTTGATACATTTCTATTATATTATTAAATATATGTGATATGTATGTGAATTTATTTATTATATCTCCGCTCTCATTTCATGCCGAAAATAATCTGGATCAATAAGTATTCACAAAAGGATAGATGTCAGATTTTCCTTTCTTAGCTTGAATGACCCTATTGTTTAACTATGTCTGAATCATCACCATGTAACCAAAATGGGATAAACATACTTACTTCGTTACTTTTCTTATCATTTTCACCTTATGGGTGTTTGGCATGATATTCTTTGAAATTTAAGTCGAGTAATTGGATTTCTTTTATATTCTTGGTTAGTATTGTGAGGACTTTAAATTGAAATAAAAATGTACAGAGAAATACATCTTTAAAATTTGTTTTTTTTATAAAAATTTAGTGAAAGTGGAAAATGATGTGTTTAAAACAATGAAAAAAATTGGTTTCGTTGTATTTTCTTGTTTTAGTGGGTACACAAGTTCACTGAGAATGAAGGGGATGTGCAAAAAAGTCTTGGAGAGGATAAATTTGATTCATGAGTATTAAACATGAAGAATGATCAATCCCTTGTGCACTTAACATGGTCCTATTGAGAAATACATACTCTTACGCCTTTACTATAGTTGTGTATTTCTGGCCATATAAAAACACACACATTAGACATTTAAATTACAAGCTATTTCTTTTAAAACCAAACACTCCTATCTTGCCATATTATGGACTTATTTTAATTCTTAATTATGTTATTTGATGGCTAGATTATACAGAAGAAATTCATTAAGTGTCTTCATATTCTTGTTGACAACCTCATGCATGCTACCTAGCTAGTATTGGACATAGTTTTATCGTGTTGGCATTGATGTAAAAGGGGGCCAATATGGTAAATATTGGACATAGTGTATGATTTTGGCATTGATGGAAAGAGGATAAATATGGTCACCGAGAACTTGATTAAATTTTATGTATTCATATCAGTATCCTAAGAAAAGTTATGTTGAATTATGTTACTGGCATCCATTCACAGAAGAAGCAATTGACCAGAAGTGAAGTTCTTCTTCACTCCATGAAGATATCATTGGAACAAATTTACAATGGAACCTCAAAAATAAGTTACTATGCTCTAAATAAAAGAATAAAGGGTCAAATATGGTGCTTCAATAGAATACAACACGTGTCAAGGATCTGGTATAAAAATATTAGCAAGTTTTCTTAAAATAACCTTCTGTACCATCCACCTTGCACATGTTCTTGGGAATCTTATCACATGACAACTAATTGGGCATGTTCTGCACAAAACCCATGTTGTATAATTTTAAAATTTGTTTCCTTTTCTCCAGAATATTCTTATGAAAATAATTGTTTGATTTGGATGCCTTTTTAAATTAAAATCAATTAATAAACAATAAAGTCAACATTTGTGTTAATTAAATGAAGAGGTGCAATGTTTTATTATTAAAAAGACACATTGGTTCATTTCATCTTTTAAACAAAGACACATTGTTTCAATATCATATATGTCTTGAGAGACTATATAAACAGAGAAAAATGGTAAGAAGGAATGTGTCTCTACAATGTACATCAAAAGATCGAAAGAATGAACAAATTTGAAGAAATAACTCTAAATATTTTATGCAGTGAGGGTGGTAGGGAGGAGCTCGAAAGGATTGTAGTTTTATGCAGGTTAAATCATGTTTCACAAGGGAGTTGGTGCTTCCTAGAGTTGTTTCTTTGGAACAAGGGAGTTGGTGCTTCCTAGAGTTGGTGCTATGAAACAAGGGAGTTGATGCTTCTTAAATTTGGTTCTATAAAACCAGGGGATTGGTGTTTCCTTGAGTTGGGGATCAGAAGAAGAGAGTATGTTGTCTCTCACACAATTGTAACTTGTACTTTTTATTTTTATATTTAAATTTATGTATTTAGTACATTCTTATTGATCAATTTTTATGATTAATTAAGTTTTTAATTAATAATTGTTAAAATTTTAAAATAAGAAGCAATATTGATTCACCCCCCCTCTTAGTATTGGCAAATATTTCAAAAATTGGTATCAGAGTGAGTTCCTTCACCACATTTTAACCACTAGAAGGTAGATTCTAAAGAGATCAAATCGATCAGCAAGAAGGGATGTCCTCCAACAAAGCACCACCATTTAAAATAAATGATTATGCTTTATGGAGTATAAGAATGAAAAGTTATCTGGTGGCCCTTGGATCTGATTTCTGGTAATATGTTGAAAATGGTTACACTACTCCATCTATTCCACCTACTGATATTGTTGCAAAGAATCTCTGCAATGATAATTCAAGATATTTTAATGCTATTCTTGGAGTATTATAAAATCCTATATTTGTAAAGGTGATGCACTGTAAATAAAAAAAATAAATTTGGGATAAACTGAAGATAATCTTTGAAGGAGATGGTAAGTTCAGGCAAGCTAAAATTCAAACACATAGAGGGAATTTTGAGAGTTTGAAAATGAAAGAGGAAGAAAACATTGTAGAATATTTTCAAAGAGTGGATGAAATAGTCAATTCAACCATAGCATTGGGAGAGGAGCTAAAAGAAAAAAATATTGTACAAAAGGTGTTGAGATCATTACCAATGAGATATGATTCCAAGATATCTACCTTTGAATATTGAAAATACCATGACAAACTTACTATGGATGAACTTCATGGGATTCTTATAGAATATGAAATGAGAAACAGGTAAGAAAATTAATGAAAAAGGGAAACAACCTTCAAAGAATCAAAATAAAAAAGAAACCATAAGCATGTGCCAAATAAAAGTCACTCAGGTATGTCGAATGAAGAAGACAAAAATTTTATAAGAAAACTCAAGAGAGGGTCTGGAAAATACAAAGGGAAGTTACCTTTCAAATGCTTGAACTGTGGAAAAATTGGACACTTCGCTAACAAATGTCCCTATCCCAAACAAGAATATAATGATGATGAAGAAGTGTTCAATCATAAATACCATAAAAAGATAAAAACCAAAAACAAAAAGAAGACCTTTTACACCAAAGAGGACAATATTTCATTTGAATAAAGTGAATATGAAGAGTGAGAACATATATTTATGGGTATAGAAACCCAAGATAATATTTCTAAAAATACTTATGAGATTGAAGACAAGTCTGAGGATGAAGGAGAAGTAGACCTATAAGCATAACTAATCAGTCACTACTACATATGGGCGGATTATTCCATGAAAATTTTCCACGCTTCCACTAGTCTAATATTTTTTTTTAACAGGGCAGGATTTTTGTCGCTACTACCACGGAAGTTCATCCCAATATCGACGCAAATCTTAATTTAACCTAGTCAGGATTTTTGTTGCTATAGTGAGAAACTTTTGTGGCAATAGCGACAAAAATTTTGTCTATCTCATTGGTCAGTTAATGGCTATTTGACTATTTTATCTATATATACGTGACTTTAAGAGACTTTGCAACACAGTTGCTATAGTTGCGACACTTTTCTTGGCTTTTGTTTGAGTTGTTTATGTTTTCCGTCACCCACTGGTTGAACAAATCCAATTCTCGATCTACATAGCTTTGATTTTGAGCTTGCAAGGTTAATATGTTATTTTTTATTGATGTACTCATTTAACTTGTAATTTTTTTTTTCAAATGTCCAAATTGCATTTAGCTTATTTTTTCCTTGATAATATATTTATATAATATGTGTAGTTATACCATATTTCATGTCTTTGGTTTTTGGA
>ML803172.1:0-19481 GCA_009831015.1 Picea engelmannii
CTCTACTCCAGGGGAACCTTTTGTTTTTCCTTCTTATGGAAACATTGGTCCTCCTCACATCGCTACTTTGAGCCTTCCAGGTCTCACTATTGGATTACCGGTATGGTTGTTTTCCACTCAGGTAATCCTGAATGCAGTTAGTGATTCAGTCACAAGCACTTCCCCCTAAGAACATCAAACTCATGTTGATCCCTCACCTTCTTCACCAGTAAGGTCTTCTTCGCCTTCTTTGCTTGCAATGTCGCCTTCTATTTCATCTTCTTCGTCGAGTGAAAGTTCTGAATCTAGTAACCCGGTGAATAAGAAGAAGAAGAAAAGAAAGATTAAGAAGAAGAAAGATAAGCGAGGGTCAAAACCTCCAACCACTGTCAAACATGTTGGAAAACAACCAGTTATTGTTAATCGTGCTGGGAGTGTTGATGATGTCAAGATCACCCAAACAACCCGTAGGCCCAAGTACCCTTGCAGGCTTTGTAAGGGTAGCCATCTTCTTAAGGATTTCCCCAGTCTATCCAAGGTTATAGAAGTATGGTTTACACACCTTGACCAACCCATGTCATCAGCCTCTGAACAACATACTGATGACCTCCCATCAACTAGTCACGATACCATTGGGAAGAAGAAAAGTAGAGTCAAGTTCCCATGCATGTTATGCAAAGGGAGTCATCTCACTCACCTTTGCCCTCATATGGACAAAGCCTCGAAATTACTAGAAGACATGAATGTTTCACAGCCTCAACTTCCAACTGCTTATGGCAAGCTTTCTCTCAACCCACCTATAGTTGATGGAATGATCAATTCGGTTCCCCTGTCAGTCAGTCCGGTTGATCAAGTAGTCAATATGGTCACATCTTTGGATGAACCAGTAGACCAAGTGGTTGATCCGATCCCATCCTCGGTCAACCCCATTCTCCCCTTGGAGAATGAAACCCAAGTGGTTGATCTGATCTCTTCATTGGTCGATCCTACTCTCCCGCTAGAGAGTAAACCCAATCCTTCCCATGTTTTTCTCATTGATACAGACTCTGTCATGTCAGGGGGTATTCCTCCTTCTCCTGTGAAACTCCCTCCAAGTAATGAGGCCATCCATTTTGATTGGGGTGTGCTAACTGGACCTCATCTTCCCTCTCACATTCATTTCCAGATTACAGTGCAAGTTTATGGTCGGGACATTCCTCAGACGTTGATAGATGAAGGTTCATCTGTTAGTATTTTGTCCTCTATTTCTTGGCAAGCCTTGGGTTATCCTCAGCTTGCACCGGTTACACAAAATCTGTTAGCTTTTAACAGAAGAACCAATCAACCTTTAGGGACCCTTCCTCAGTTTCCTATAACTTTGGGACATAAAACTGTCTTTATTGATGTCATGGTAGTCCAAGACCCCTTGGATTTTTCTTTACTCCTTGGGCGAGATTATGTCTATGCCATGAAAGCTATTGTGTCTACTCTTTTTCGTGTGATATCTTTCCCTCACGATGGACGAGTTGTGACTGTTGATCAACTTTCATTCATTGACCCTGGCTGGATTGCTTCCCTGAACGGTTCTTATATGCAGTCGTTATTTCCCTCGCCACAGGTCAATTATGTGGCATTGTCGCCCATGGTTTCAACTTATGATGACTTAGATCCAGTAGTTGACTTGGTGATCTCTTCGATAGGGTTGTTAGTGTTATCCCTCCAGGAAACTCTCCTAGGATGTAAGTCAGAGATGCCTGGTAACTCAATCTTTTTAGGAACTATTTTCTCAATAATGTGTTGGGGTTTTGGATCAAGATGAATATCTGAAACTTTGAATTATATTCTCAAGACAGTCTTAACTATAATCATGCTACACAAGGCCTTCGAGAGCTATTGTCAGATAGGTTTGAATAACAGGTGGACGAGAAAACTAATCAATCAACCAGAACATATATAAAACCATATATATATGATGGGTCAACAAACTAGCCAAGGATGTTTGTGATTCTTGCTTAATAACCAAAAGTAAGATGACAGTTACCAGGGTCATTAAACAGAGACAAAAGAATTAATTCCACTCATAAGCATAGAGATAGATAAAAGAAGGTCTGACAGTAACAAAGAAAGAAGCTTGTTGGCTACTATATTAAAGAAAGTGTCTTGTTACAAAACAGTAGCATCTAGAACTCCAAATCGAACCCTTCAGTTCCTACCCTACCTTCAGCTTTATAGCTTTACAATTGCAGTTCTGAGATCCTGAAACTATGGATCTGATATTCTAAAAACAGAAAATCAACTATATTTACAAAAAACAAGGGGAAGATCCTCAATAAAAGGTCATTCAATATCTGATGATCTTTTAAGAATAGTAAAGTGTTGATGAAGTGTAATCTAGCCTCCCAAGGCTGTTGATTTAACCCTCCAAGAATGAAATTCGAGTTTGCTGAAGTGTGCAAAAAACCCTGATTTTCTGCCATTGAAAAAGGCACCAAAACTTATTGAAACCCTTCTTCTTTTCCTTATCTATCAAAAATAACCATTTGATCTGACCTAATAATTCATTCACCATTTATTTGAAAAGGATTCAAACCATTCGGACTCAAAAATTTCTGATCTGGGCAAAAATTCTCTCATTCTGGCAGTTACAGGCTTTTGGTGGTTAACTAGAAAGCTGCTGATTGAATTATCTATCGAAAGCCCTGTTTTAGGTGGTTAATGAACAGTCGTCTTGTTCACCTAAACCACCGAAAGTCCTGTTTAGATAAACATTTCAAAAATGCAAAAATGCATTACGTTTTAGCTTCCAAACTCTTCAAGGGTGTTCTTTTGGGACCTCTTTGTTCTCTATTTGTTGTCTTGAAATCTGTAAATATTTCTTCTATACCTACAGTTTAAGCTGCATTTGCCTTTGTAGAGGTATCTTGGGTAGTCCATGGTGGAGACCGCATACTTTCATTATTGAATCTTTCAGAATTGACATGATTCTTATTTATCTGAGAGCTTGAAACCTCTCTCACATAGTCTACATCTTGTATTCCTCTTTGGACCTTAATTTGGAATCTTTAAGAGTACAAAATTCAAGCTACTGTTCTATGAGAGCCTTCACTGGTGCCATTGCATTTTCAATTTTGGCTAATACAAAACGCATCTTCAAAGAAAGTAGATGCATTTTCTCCGCTTCATAATCTTTAGCAACATTCATTGAATGGCCCCCCAGAAAGAAATCATTAAGAATGATCTCTTTTGCCACTGTATTATTTTGGTCCTTACATCCCCATGTGTCCTAAAGCAGTGAATACAAATCCATTTCACAAGCTGCAAACAACTTTGAGACTAGATTTGTCTCCCTTTCATTTTTAACCTGGCCCCATATAGTTTGAGCTTTGTAAGAAAGATTGCTTAACTGATATGAAATATCCCCTGGTTCTGAGCTAGCTCCTGTCATTCTGGAAGACCTCATTTGTGTTGTTGTGCCGCCTCTTTCCTGAGATAGATACCAGTCGTTCACATTCTGAACAAGGACCATAAATAGAGGCACATCTCGGAGCCTCTCAATGTACTCCTTCGTGTGGGGATCAATACATTGCAAGCTTTTGAAGAGTTCATTGTCAATGCGCTCAAGAAATGGAACAATATTATCCCACACTCGAATTGTTCCTTGATGATCCATTCCTTTCTGAATCTCCTTCTCATCATGCTCCACCGAATCATCCATGACTACGTTTGGGTGTTGAGCCAAGAAATCCAACATGACAAGCATATTCTGTACACATTTCTTCCAGATAGGAATCGACGTGTGTATGTTAAGACTAGGGTTTACATCAGACTGTGCAAACCATGGCATTTTTACCCTCAATAATTTAATGAACCCTTTGAGCTCCACGTAACCTGCGATCTGACACTTGGTATTATGAGATCCGATGAAGCCAACTCCCCAGTCACCAGAATTCGCAGTTTTGCCTGTGAAAATGGTAAGGTAAATGCGAGGGAGTTGGAGGAGGCCTGGGAACCACCTGAGGACGCGGCGCTGGGCAAGCCAAATGATAGATCTAATCCCCTTTTACTTTTGTAGCTGTCAATTCGCAAAATCTGCAAATACTCAAACATCAACTTGTATATCTCCCTGATATATTTACAAGATGAGATCCTCCATATCTACAGCTTGATGATGATCTGAAATATAGGAATGTTGAGAACCGAAGAAGCAATCAAAACAGGATCATTCTTGATACGTAGTTTAGACAAAAGCGTTCAATAAGGGGATTTAAGTGAAACTCGGTGTTTGTACTTAACTTTGACATGTGGACTCTGTTTAAGTCGATTTGGCGTATTAATATCTCAAGGCTTGAATCATATCTTGGTGCACTGAGTACTAACACTTAGTTTAGTTTATGCGTTAAGTGGTTGTGACATGTACTCGAGCTTTGGCTTGGATGTTGTATGGCATATGGATTGATAGACTAGATTCGAGCTTTGGCTTGGGCCTGCGCTGGCTTGTGAATTAGAAAAAGGACTAAATAAAGATTTATTTTATTTTGAAAATATGAGAAAACTTGTAAATGAAGTTTTTTAGGAAAACTAATAAAATTCCATTTTTTGGTTTTGCAAGTCAGAAGATAGATCAAAGATCATAGGAGTTTGGACAAAATTTGTGAATAAGACTCATCATGATTCAATGATGAATTTGGAAGTTATAACCCAGGACAAATGACTGATGATTTTGACAATTTTGACATGAAAAGACGTTTTCAAACTTTGGGGAAAATTTGAGTGCTAACAGTTAGAGCATGATCTCTTTACTCCTGTCGTGACCCTCGACATGGTGTCCTTCCAGAGTGTGTTTCTTCCGTCAAGTGATGACCTCTTGGAAGCCATGACCGAGTTTTGTCCCTTGACATGGTGTCATTCCAGAGCATTGTCCTCTTGGAATCCATGATCAAGATGAGAGGGCCGAGGATAGTTTTTGCGTCTCTGAAGCAACCTCGTTAAAAAATGAAACAGAGGTCCTTTAGCATGATTTTCTGATTTCAAGCTAGTTAAAAAATGAAACCACTCGAGGATAGTTTTTGCATCTCTAAGGCAACCTCGTTAAAAAATGAAACAAAGGTTACCAGCATAGTTCTTGTTTCTATGTCAAGCTCGTTAAAAAATGAAATAGTTTTCCCCCTCTCTATTTGAGTCAAGTCCTTCGTCTAGTATTTGACGCTTCATTTCATTCTCCTTTGCAGTTGGATGAAATGAAGCTTGGGGGGCATTTGCCTCAGCCTCTGGACTTCATGCTGAAGTTGAGCTGCTAGCTTCTTAAGCTGGGGGGGCTAAGTACCAACCATCCATGTGTTATGTGTTGGGAAGTTGCAAGCATAGTTTTATATGGTTCAAGCTCGTGTAAAAATGAAACCACTTACCTCAAGCATAGTTTCCTCTGGTTCAAGCTTGTGTAAAAATGAAACCAGGTTCAAGCATAGTTTTGTTTAGATTTTAAGCTTGTGTAAAAATAAAATCTATCCCAAGCATAGTTTTGTTTAGATTTTAATCTTGTGTAAAAATAAAATCTATCCCAAGCATAGTTTTGTTTTGTTTTAAATCTTGTGTAAAAATGAAAACAATCCCGAGCTTAGTCTTTGTTCTTTCTCATGCTCGTTAATACATGAGAATAAGTTACCGAACTTAGTCTTTGTTCTTTCTCGTGCTCGTAAATAAGTGAGAATGTAACCAAGTATACTTTTATCACTTTTTCAGACTCGTAAAGGTTATACGAAAAAGGAACCCCCTGGAGTTCTCTTTAAGCTCTTTTTAGACTCTCTAAACATGAAAAGATTGTCGAGCGATCTTGTTATTTTCACGCTCATTAAAGTATTTGAAGAAAACGTCTGGTGAGCGATAATTTATCTCTTTTTGGGTCTCATCCAGACTATTTTACGAAAAAGGAACTGAGAGAGTTCTCTTTTAAGTGTTTTTCCAAACTCTATAATCATGAAAAACCTTCGAGTTTTCTATCTCTGGACTCGTTAAATAAACATTGATAGACCCGTGATGGGACCGAACCACTCCTTCTTAGGGTTCGTTAAACATACTCCGAGGGACTCGTCCGAAGGATGAGCCTACATCAACAAGGATATGTTATCCTCCTCAAGCTTGCGTAAAAATAAAGAGGTACTCGCCATAAATGGTGGGGGAAAATTTAGGAAAGGGATATGTTTTCATTTTCGTATTAATTGGCAGTAAGTGTCGCTCTTGAACATGACACCCCCTATTCATCATTTGAAGTCGATTTGGGAAATCCATTTGTCTCTCATTTGATCTGCTACAAGGTCATTTCCTGTGTCGTCTTTGAGTCAATGCTGCCAAATCATTGGTCGTGTCGTTCATATGTTCAAAAGAAGTCCATCTAAAACCTATATTGAGTCGGCCATCTGCAGTTACCATTCTCTCCGTGTCGGACTTCCCTGTGTCCGGTTCAATTTGCATAGTACTTTGCTTCACCTTCAAAATTTGTTACTCATTTCGTGTCATTGATGGGGGATACATCAAGGCCCTCCTGTGACAAGTTTTGTTCCGTCGACTTCAGCTCATTATCTGGAATCAAGACTTAGAAATTATTTGGTACCTTGGAGCTTGCATGCCTCAATGGCAGGTTTCCTCGCTTTCGACAGTGGGTTTACATCATTGACCCCTGATCGAAAGATTCCATTGGATGTTTGACTTCAACTCATTTATTCACACTCGATGGATTGTACTATGGTACCTTGGGAGTCATTGACATCAATGGTGATTTCCCTCGGACTTGTTAACGGTTTCATTAATGACCGGTAATCAAGTGATTTATTCCATGTTCGACTTCAACACATGTAATCACATGGTTAGATTCGTACTTTGGGCGACGAGATTGAAGACCCTGGATATCATCTCTTTTTGTCCAGGTTGCGATGGAGTATGTAAAATCCGCGACACCTAGATCCACTGTGTATGTCTCGTGGCTATGTCGTCTCAATTTGAATTTTTCGCATAGATCCACAGTGTATTCCCGGTGGCTATGCTATATTTTGACGGCATGGATCCACAGTGTATGATTGGTGTCCATGACCCATGTCTATAATGTCATCAGTCTGTGATCTGAGTATGGGAATGCTTACCTCATAATTGATATATATATATATATATTCTGCAAATGCTTGGTTGTTCGCAGGTTTCTGATTAGGTGTGCTCCTGGTTCCCGACACACACATGCAGTTTACAAAGTCTATCGGCTGTCACTGGTTCCAACCTCATACTTTGGGGGACATTCTGTTACCCATGATTTTGGTCATCATGATGATGTATTGATGATGGTGTACTCAGGCTCTTCATAACAACTTTCTCCTGAGAAAAGTTACTTTCTTCTCTTTCCAGAAATCTCATTTTTGAAGAAGGTTCGCAGGCTGCTAGTATATTTGCCTGCGAGAATGCATGATTCTCGCAGGCTGCCTTAAGCCAGGGTGCAAGAAGTTCGCACTGTGTTGAGCTGCTAGGGTGCGAACTCTTTCTAAAGCAAGGAAAAAGATGAATTCTCGATGCTTCTAGAAGGGAATCTTCTAGAAGGATGAGATGGCATTCGAATGGTTATCTTAGTACTGGATTCCCTAATATTTTGGGATCATTCTTATCCAAGTAACTAATTCATTCTCTCTTATATATTGAGGGAATTCTCATGGAAAAGGTTAAGCAAGATTCATTGGAGAATTGGTGAAAGAATTGTGTGAAGGATTGAAGCTACAATAGCTTGGAGACTCCAGCAAGTTTATCCTAAGGAGTTGATATTCTTCATGCAAGTGAGCAAGTGTGTGTGCCGGAGCCAAGGGCCATCGAAAGGAAGTTTGTGACATCAAGGCTCAGGTTGTAATCTTTAATTTCCATTAATATGATACAGTATCATGTCCCTTTCCCATAAAGCTAATTCCACTTTATTGTATAATTCCTTGATCATATACATAGATTGACTGTTGAATAGATTGTGCTTTCTTCACTTTGGTTGGTTTGTGTTGCCTTGGTCTTGGCTGCACGAGAGCACTGGAGCGAAGCGGGAGCAACAAAGACCATAGGAAGCGATAATAAGGTATGTTATTTGTTCTTGCTTCCTATTTAATTCAATGGTTAGAATCTAGGGAAAGAGTCATGTTCTGTCTTGCTTTGTTCTAGATCCAGGTGGATCTAGGGAGATCGGTTTGTGTCGGAAATGTATTGCGGCTATGTATCATTGTGGATATTGTATTATGAAAGAGGAGACTATGAAAGAAAGAAGAGTAAGTTACCATGGGTGTGTTGCAGGTTGTATCCCTCATTTGCTCGATAATAATAAAGGAAGGACCTGGCAATTTCTTTGGTGGACGTAGACCACACTAGGTGAACCATGTATATATGTGTCTCTATTGTATTGTGTATCTTCTATGCTTTATTCATGCATTTGTTTTTATTTTATTGCTCCGCGATCCTATTTTTCTAACATTGGTGGCATTGGGATCTGTGTTGATGATTTATTTTTTGTTGTGCCTTGACCAAGTTTTCGGAGATTCTTGGTCATAGTGATCTATTTTGGGACTTCGACAGCCTGTTGAAGGAGGAGCGCAAGACGAAGCAGAGATCACAGAAACTCGACCCACTTTTGGATCCTTTTTGGGCTTTTGGGAATATTTAACGGGAATGGGATGTCGGCCCATGGGTTTACCCATGTTTAGGCCTAGTTTGTATGTATAAATAGAAGGATAGGAAATGTAAGAAGAAGTCGAATAGTGCATCTATGTGATGTGAATGTATGCTAAGTGCGATTAGGGTCTGTAAGTGCTTTGTGCATGACTATAAGAGACTTGTAGAGCTAAGTGCAGGTCCTTGTAGCAGATTGTGGAGCGCTTAGTGTTGTAACGCAAGGAAGAAGGATCTAGCAAGTTGTGCAGATCTTATGTCCTGTAAGGAGTAAGGGTTTTGATGGCTTTATGCTTGTAATCGATTGACTGAAGACAATAAAGAAGAAGAGTTGGTGCATGTAGCCCCAAGGTGGGGGTGAACCATGTAAACGATGTATTGCCTTGTTTTGTGCTTGTCTTAATGTGTTTATGTCTTCTTTTGCTAAGTGATTTAAGATGATTAGATATATTTTCTTATGCTTAGTGCTAATGATATGTGAGAATATTAGATCTTATCCATATGAATGTGCTTAGTGCTTGATCTACTAGATCTGACCTATCTATTGATTCTAAGTGCTTAAGTACGTTATAACAGTGTGAATGTTGTGAAGCCTTGCTTTATCAGCGAAGTGATTAATGATTATATATTGAGGAACCGACGATGCTAAGTGCTTTATTAAGTAGTACAATCACAGATCTGTGTCCCAGCTAAGGTTGCAGACACCTGAGTCTTGCAACCACCCCTGCCTCTACCTCGGGTGAGACTTCATATGTTTCGCAGGTGTTCCCGAAAGGGTCGGTAGTTAGGGCTTTGTTGGTGCGTTGTTGTAGCATTGAACCCTGGGTCTGCTCCTATGCCAACAAATGGTTCCGTTGCTGGGACCTAAAACTATGATTGCTGGGAACCGAGGAAGAAGAAGCTTTGTGCAAATATTTGACCTGGGATTGTGAAAGCTCTGTGCGTAGATCTATGCCCTGGTGCGCAGTATTCTACTTGACTTATAAAGCTCTGTGCTAAAAGAAAGATGCCCGATCTGAAGAAAAGAGGTTGGATCTGAAGGAAAGAAGCAAGATCTGAAAGCTTCGTGCTCTAAGAAAGGTAAAAGTGAGAATTTCTGATTAAAAGAGGTAAGATCTGCAAGCTCTGTGCTCTGATAAAGGTAAGAATAGTTAAAAGTTTTAGATTTAGAAGCTTTGTGCTCTGTAGAAGTAAGATAAGTGGAAATTTTTGTTTCTAGAGTATGGATCTAGGTATGTTTAGTAGAGTCTGTCCTAGTTTGAAAACTAGGGCATTAATAGCTGAAAGAAGGTTTGATACGAGTAGATCTGATAAGAATAGTGAAAGATATGTTATACATATGCATAGAAATAATTTTTGGACTAACGAATGGATGCAAGATCCTAGAAAGAATTTATTGCAGGTTAGCTCCTATGATCCTAGTGCGCAGTACAAAAGACGTTGGGGATCATTTAAAAGAAAGAGAGGATTAACACTCTGTCTTTGTTGCAAAGCTATGGACCATGAAGTGTTGGATTACCCCAGAATGATTGCTAAGCTTGAAGGGAAGAATCTGAATCAAGAAAACTCTAAGGTAGCTCCAGAGGCTATAGCAGAACCCCAAGAAGAATCAGAGAAAATGTTGCTACAGATGAGAGAAACCTTGAATGACCACCAACATATTAGATTATCAGAGATCTTTAAAGACAAGGAACGCCTTGAAGCAAGAATAGGAGACTTCGACATTGACTGTGTTCTGGATGAAGAAACACAGGTGAATATCATAACAAAGAGAACTTGGGAAGCTATAGGAAGGCATGCTGCGATTCCTTCATTAGGAGGACTAGGGTTATTCGGAGGAAAACTGGTAAACCAGTGTGGAAGGCTCACTCAGATACTTATGACCGTCAATGGAACTTCGACAAAGGAAGATTTTGAGATTATTCAATTTAATGAGGACAATGCCCCATTTACCATGTTAATAGGAAAACGTTGGATTGACAGAGCTCAAGCCAGACGAAAGGAAGAAGAAGAAGTTTTGGAGCAGAAGAAACAAGAATTAAAAGATTTCATGACCAGAAAGATCGCACAATTGATTGAAGAATTGGAGAACAGATCGAAGCTATTTGACACTAGAGACCCTGATGTCAAAGCTACAAGAACACTAGGAGAACCACAAAAGACTGAAGTACTTACTCCAGATAAAGAAGAGGTATTACCCTTGAATCCTAGGAAAGAATCTCAATAGCGCGCAGTGACTATGTTAAAAGAAGAGAAGAATCATAATTGAAAAAGACATACCGAGCCGAAGCTCACTAGAAAGAAGGCTAGAAAGCTAAGTAAGAAGAGGGCTAAGATTGAAAAGTTACAGAAGATTCCAGAGGGAACTTCGCAGAAAGAAAATTTGTAGAATTGGAACTTCACCGGGATATCAGAACAACGACACATGGTACTTAGCCAGGGTGAAGTAGCCGTTGGGGCCGATATATTCGTTCGACTCCCGCTCCGAATGGGTCAAAAATCATTTACAACTCGACACCAAACCGTTGGACCGCACCATAATGGACATAACAAGAGTTAATGTGGCTTCATACCCGTTACAAGAAAACTGTTACCGAGTTGCCTACTTATCCCGTCGCGCCATGCATGGAGAACACTTTTTCTAACTAAGAGTTTGAGCCCGCGGACTAAGTGAATTGTATACAATGATCAGTGTGCTATTGTTGTTTATTCTAGTGTCGTATCTAAGTTCATCGTGACCTCAATAATTTTAATCTCGAGTGTGTATGTCCGACGATCTCACCACAGTTGAAGAATCAGTAATGGAAGTTCTCGTCAACTTAATGACTGAAAGAGTAACGTCGAAGAGAGGAGAGTCTATAGGTGTACAAGCATCTTCGACGAGAGGACTGTCGGCCTCTCCATCCACTGCTCAAGCTGGTCCATCCCGACCAGTAGATGAAAAACGAACTAAGAATAGAGATGATCTCGTGAATGCTAAGTTAATCCCGAGTATACTACCCACCTATCTACCCCCTCTAAGCGGTGCGATAAATCAAGATAGTGTGCCTAGAGATTTTGAGTACGCCTTGGTCATTGTATACCTTCCGAAGGGGATATGCGCAGTTCGCGCCGACCAAGATAAAATTGCAGCGTTGAAGTTTAGTGACTTCAACCTCGGTGACAGGAAGGTCTATAGCATGCTCGCCCCACATAAGTATCTGAACAGAACAAAAGGAAATAATTCAAAGATAATTCCTCAATCATGGACCCATAACCTCGTGCAGTCTACACTGCGCAATGTCACGAAGATCCCACAGTTTGGAAGGCACCAAGAAGTGAACGCATGCGTCAAGCTACTGCTGTCCTATTACCATGGTGGATACTTATGGTTAAGCTGTTGTATCATAGTGGATCCGACGTTGATCAATCATATCATAGGGCTAAGCATGCAAGGCCCTGACCCACAAGATTTTTACCCGGGAAAAGCCATGGATCGCGCTCTTGCATAGAAGATTAAAGACATCTACGGAGATGTTGAGAAGGGAATGTGAGGCTACAAGGTACCTTCTATCCAGAGCGGTGCAATGCACCTCGCCTGTCAATTGATCACAAGAAAGTTGGTGTGAAAGAATCGACCCACCCAAGTCATTGATTTCGTAGTCGACCTCGCAGGGAAGTGCACAGAAGGACTTCAGATGAATTGGGTGCAGTACCTGGTAAACCAGTTGGAATTGGACTGCAGGGAAGCCCAAGATCAGGGATATGAATTCCACTTCAGTTGGCTATTGTTCATGATCGCTTTCATTGCATCGGAGATGTCGGAAGGTGCGACCTTCTCGGACATCGAGTCGTTTGAACCTCTGGCCGCGAAGTTTAGTACATTGTGGTACTTGGACGACATGAATAAACAGTGGTAGTCAAGTGTTGTGTTCCATACGTATTACAACCAGTTGAAGGTAGCCATCCAGTCCGAACCTCGTATGACCCTGAACACCCTCCACAGGTTTCAACCCTTAATGAAATTCAGCGTGAACTGCCATTTTATTTACATCACAGTGCGCGCAGATGGACATAAACAACAGCTGCAATCATACTACAAGTTGACAGAGGATGACTTGGAAGAGATTACCAAGGAATGCTCGGCGGACCCCCTTGTTCCAACGGACCCTACGGAGATGTCCGATGTTAACAGCCCAGAAAAAACACAGGATATATCCGTACCTAACAAGATAAAGAAGATCGAAGAGGTCCATGATTTAGACAGCGCATCCATGAAGACCACTTCCATATCAACAGAGCAAGGAGGAGATGGCGAAGAGATAGATGGTGCAGAAGTTGAACAGAATAAAGGTGAGGTTACACCACCTAGAGACAAGGAGGACCCTTAAAAGAAAAGGAAGGTTTCCCCACCGAAACCCTCATCTGAGAAGAAAGTGAAAGCAACCGGGAACAAATTTGAGACCACCGTCACCTCAGACGACTTCAACTTCATCGTCGCAGCATTGAACGATGCTTCACTGGAGATAGCAGAGAAGCAAGAAGCTAAGCAAGAGAAGGTGTTCAATCGGATTAAGGATGACCTGCAAGGGGTGCAACAAGCATTACAGTCCAACCACACAGTTTCTACTACGCCTCTGTCAGCAGGAACAACAGAACTATGTGATGAGCCAACTCAACTACACCGCATCACTAATACAGTCGAAGCTCACCTTCGACGAGCTTAGGAAGAGACAACACAAGCCACCCAGGATTTAATGCAAGTACAAAAATACCTTGAGGAGAAATGTAGTGCTGCAGAATGGGAAAAGATTGCTCTGCAAGCGAAGTGGGATGAAGAAAAAGAACAGTTACAACAAAGCAAGGAACAATTGCTCGTCGAGCAACTCGAAGTTAAGGAAATGGTTCATAGAGCACTTCGCTCTATGACAGTCGTCGAAGTAAAGGCCAAAGAACAAGTTCCAACAATGCATAGCAGACTTGAAGCTCTGCACTGTGCCCGAGACCCCTCAGGATGTAAGAGACCTAAGGGAAGCAACTGTCCACAGCGCAGTTGACAGATTAAAAGCTCTTGCCTTCGAGTGAAAGCAACTGAGTAACCGGAGTGCCCAGACATATGAGAACCTCACCGACAACCCAGAGTTATAGGATTTGGAGTCGCAGCTCAAGGAAGCAAAACAACACACAGACACACTACAAGCGCAACTGAAAGCCCTGTCAGCCATAGAAAGAATGAAGCAGTCTCAGGAGCAACGCACCGCCCAACAACAGATCCATATGATTCAAAGCAGAGTGATGGAAGTTACTCAACAGCTTCAACCAGTACAAGATAAGGCATGCCATTTATTCACAAGGGTTGAAAGTCGAGGAGCAGAGCTAGAACAAGTTGTCATTGCAACAAAACAACGCCTACAAGGGCCTGTGAACGACACAGTGATCCAGGAATTCACCGAGCAAGAGGTCGTAGAACATCAGCAGGTTGAAGCAGCTCGAGCCAAGCTTGAGGCCTTCGAAGCAGAACTGGTAAAATCAGAGTGATTCGAGATGAGTCACAGGTGAGTGTTGGGGGCTTGTTGGCCCTTGACCAAGTTTTGGGAGATTCTTGGTCATAGTGACCTATTTTGGGACTTCGACAGCCTGTCAAAGGAGGAGCGCAAGATGAAGCGGAGAACACGGGATCTTGACCCACTTTTGGATCCTTTTTGGGATTTTAGGAATATGTAACGGGAATGGGATGTCGGCCCATGGGTTTACCCATGTTTAGGCCTATTTTGTATGTATAAATAGAAGGATAGGCAATGTAAGAAGAAGTTGAATAGTGCATCTATGTGATGTGAATGTATGCTAAGTGCGAGTAGGGTCTATAAGTGCTTTGTGCATGACTGTAAGAGACTTGCAGAGCTAAGTGCAGGTCCTTGTAGCAGATTGTGGAGGGCTTAGTGCTGTAACACAAGGAAGAAGGATCTAGCGAGCTGCGCGGATCTTTTATCTTGTGCGGAGTAAGGGTTTTGATGGCTTTGTGCTTGTAACCGATTGACTGAAGACAATAAAGAAGAAGAGTTGGTGGATGTAGCCCCAGGATGGGGGTGAACTACGTAAACGTTATGTTTCTTTGCTTTGTGCTTGTCTTAATGTGTTTATGTCCTCTTTTGCTAAGTGCTTTAAGATGAATAGATAGATCTGCTTATGCTTAGTGCTAATGATATGTGAGAATATTAGATCTAATCCATATGAATGTGCTTAGTACTTGATCTGCTAGATCTGACCTATCTATTGATGCTAAGTGCTTAAGTACGTTATAACAGTGTGAATGCTACGAAGCCTTGCTTTATCAGCGAAGTGATTAATGATTATTTATTGAGGAACTGACAGTGTTAAGTGCTTTATTAAGTAGTACAATCAAAGATCCCTGTCCCAGCTAAGGTTGCAAACACCTGAGTCTTGCAACCACCCCTGCCTCTATCTTGGGTGGGACTTCATCTGCTTCACAGGTGTTTCTGAAAGGGCCGGTAGTTAGGGCTTTGTTGGTGCGCAGTTGTAGCGTTGAACCTTGGGTCTGCCCCTGTGCCAACATTTTCCCTTAATTGACTCATAATCAAAGTCCAAACCATAATTAGATTATCAGGCTTTTAGCTCAGGCAACAACAATTGTTTGGACTGACATTCATCGATGTTATGTTCAGGGATTTTGTGGATCTCACACCATTTTCCACTGTCCTTCTTACACTTCTTGATATTAGTCTTTTCATGTGGCTTGGACTGGTTGTATGGAGGTTGGTTATCCTTCCTCTATCTTTTGTTCTGCCAATTAAGACCTCCTTTACCATTCTTTGTTGTAGCTGATTTGTAGACCCAAACTCTCTCTTACCCTTCTGTCAAAATTTTTGAATGACATTGACAACATATTGATAAGCATCTCCCAATGAAGAGATGTCCAAAAATTATATGAAGATATGTCCAAAAAATACATTTATGTTTAGATGTACCTATGTATGGAACTACAATATTTTAGAACCATGTGATGCTTGAAGTCCTTTATAACCAATTTTGAATGCAAGATATGGAAGGCATTGGTGTACTTCAACACCAACTGGTCTTTCTCCTGACACAAAGTTTTCCATCTTGTGTACTTGTCATCCTAGTTTCCTTAAAATTTCTCCTTGAGGGAAAAAATAAAAGTCACCAAAGTGGGTTCAATGTTAAATGCTTCAGATACATCTTCAACATGTTATACACAATAAGTGTCCCATCAATCTTTGACATTGGGAAGCGACTTAAGGAGTGCAAGGGTGATCTTCTCACTATTGGAAATTTTTTGAATAGAGTAATAACCCTCTAATAGACTTTACGATTTCTTTAAAGCATCTTGATCAAGATTATTTTCGGCACGAAATGAGAGCGGAGATATAATAAATAAATGTACAGAGATATCTCAGATATCCAATAATATAACATAAATGTATCAAAGATGAAACCATAAACACAGAGGTACAATAATACACAATTTTCTATTAATGAGCGAAAATGTACAAAGACTGTAAAATACAGAGTGAAAAACTTGCTAGAATGGTGGCAGCTTATCTCTGAGAAGAGATGTTTCCGCTACTCGCATTCACAAGAAGATGATTTTAAAATGAGGGTCCAAAGGCCTTTTTATCATAAAGAAAATCCAAAACCCTAACCCCGGAAGATGAAAAGCCAACAGTTTTATGGACCTTGTTTTGGGTAGTTTGGTGTATCAACTTCCCGGGGGCATAACTTTGGCATACAATCTTTGTTTGGGGCGCACAATAGCTCATTGGAAAGGTATCATCGAGGAGATTCATTTTGGGGGCTCAATCAGAGCCTTTAGCCATCATTGAGAAGCTCGATCCAAAAAAACCTTCATTTAGGCCCTCAAAATGGCCCAAGAAGTTAAAAACTGCTAAAAATAGTAAATTACCAAAATTGTCAGAAAACTCTTTTGAGCCAGTTGGAAAAGGTGGGTGGCCACCGATATCCACCTGGAAAAATCCTCCATCCTTAGGAAGCAATGGTATCCATTGCGTTGAGTTCCCGGGGGAGAGGGAAAAGCATTTGTTGAATCTGCATCTTGATGAGTTGTTTGCCTTGTTGGAGAAGTTGCGCTGCTTATCTTGTTGAAGGTTCTCACGAACATGTAGCTAGAAGGGTTGGACCTTTTTAACTAGTCTGGCTACATGAGATGCTTGTGTGTAGAAGAAATCTTTACACTTTGCTGCAATCTTGTCGTCCTGCTTCTGTTGGATAGAAGGTGCTTGGGGCGAGGCTGTAGTGGTTGCAGTATCCTTATGTTCACCTTTTGAGCAGATTGTGAAGAAGCTGAATTTTGTAGTATGAGATACTACCTTACGACACTGTTTAGGTGGAACAATAGTCAGAACTACCTTTGGTATTCTGTAGAGATGACCCCCCAAAGAAACAATGACACTGCGGGGTCGAGACTGATAAACAACATGGCGCTTCCACATATATGGTTGGCCCAAGAGAACATCACAGACATCCAGTGGGGCAACGCCACATAATACCTCAACGTTGAAGGGATGGATGTCGTATGACAATCGACATTGTTAGTTGACATAGAGATCTCGTCCCCAACGAAGCCACCCGATGTTGTATGGTTGCGGATGTGGTGTTGTCGACAATCCCAACTGTTTGACGACCTTTACTGATGTAACACCCTGTTTCCTCCAGTTTGTAAAAATAACGGGACTGGCCAAGAACTATGGCAAACTCATAAATGTGAATATGTGATGTACATGGACCTTGAGTAAAAGGTCAATAAATGTGAATAACATTTTGAATTTATTGCAGGACTGCTGAGAGGGGATGTGCAGAAAAAGAGACCACGATGGCGGTGGAAGGCACCTGGGAAGGTGGCGTTAACTTTCACCGAGAATTAATACCGTATTTGGACTCCACTGTCCCGGAGAACCAAAAGCGGCTCGCTGGCCCCGAATTAAATGTCTTGTAGGCTAGTAGGTGGATGGTTTAATGAGGGATGGGAGGTGAACCTCCCATCCGTAGAGCCGTCAGACCTGATCAGCGTGAGGGTAATCGGGCCACACACAACCTCGCAAGAGGATAAGGCGTGGGGTAGAAGCGATCGGGGGGCAGACGCGAGGGGAGAACTCTGGAAATATGCAGAGTGAGTGATAGCAGAGAGGAAGGATTGCAACCTTCGCTCCTGGTCACTGGAAAATGGAGACACAATCTCACAACATCGTGGTCTCAGCTCGGGGGTGGCTAGTGGTAAATCCGTTGGGAGTTACTAAGCCTACGGTTGGGTGGAAACGAGCACCCCTCTCAGCAGTTGCTTGACCCTAGTGTTATCTCTTATAAGTGTTTTGCCTCTGACATATTGATATATATATATATGTGTGTGTGTGTGTGTGTGTGTGTGTGTGTGTGTGTGTGCTTATTCTGATAATTATGCTCATAAGTTGTGAAACTGTGAATGATTTCATTATAAGAATGACTGTATGGTGTTTTGATCAGTACTAGTACTTGTATATTTATATGGAAAGACTACGTATGATTTATGCCTTCATTAATTCGTTATTTGTGCGCATACTGATCAAGTTCAGACTTCACGTCTGGTTCTTGGGAGGACGACATCCTTACATACCTCAGGTAGTACCCTGAGTAAATCTCCCCATAGAGATACCTTCCTTGAAAAGCCCATAAAGAACTGGGAAGGCAGTTGTGAAGGCGTAAGGCCTTAGTAACCCTGCATAAGGAGGAACGATCCTCTTGAAAACCAAGATGACAGCATTAGGATGAAGTAACAAATCGATGGATGAGATCCCGTCGGGAGATCTGTGGTCACTCACGATTGTCAGATCGGAGGAAGGAGCGGGAAGGTTAAGTACCTTAACCTTATAGGTATTAATCGATGGACAATATTTCGTCAGGGAATCTGTGGTCACCCACGACCATTAGATTAGTAGGAGAGAGTAGGGCGTTAAAATGCCTTACCCCTTTGTTTTTCGTGTCTTCGTGGGCAGCGAGGAATTTGGGATCGTAGGGTCCATCAGATTATCTGGACCGTGGATCTTTTCCACGTCCAAGGAGTCGTGGAAGAATGCATGGGTAAGAACCGATCTGGGTTGTCAAATCTCGACTGGAAAAACCCGACAACCATTGGATCTGTCAGGAGTTACCCGAGGGTCAAGACTCCAATGTATAAGTGCGAAAAACCCCGGAATAGATCTAAGTCGTCCGATTGACGGAGGCCACGTGTCACAAGATCTCCCGTTACGGGAAATCGGGGATCGCGAAATCAGGATTCCAGTTGACAAGAGATTGGGACTTTCCATTGTGGAATTCCCAAGATAGATCTAAGCCGTCCGATTTAAGGAGGTGACGTGTCGAGAGATTACCCGTTTTGGGAAATCGGGAATCGGGGATTCAGGAGTCTTGCTGACAATAGGTCGGGCTCTCGCCTTGATAAATCTCGACGGAAGAGAGTTTGTGGTCATATGGGAAGAGTTCATATCGACCAATGCTTAACCCAAGGGGCTAATCTCTAATTGAGGTTCGTTCAACACTTCGACGTTTCGGCATTCGGGATACCGAAGGGACATGTTACCCCGTGCTCTCAAACCTCGAAGTCCAGACTTATAAACCTCGAGATGTTAGCATGTGGTCAGGCTCTGACGAATGGTCAGGATCCTCTCGGAGGATCCTGGGTCTGGGATGGCCGTTCGATGTGAGGTAGAAATGCCAGCTTTATGTTGGGGCACGAATGTGCATAAAGGTAAGTAGCGAGCAGATCTGGATGGCCAGAGTCCACCCGCTCAGATCTACGACTGAGGATTCATTTCGGAGCCCCCTAGCCATTCTGCCTT
>ML803172.1:19571-30122 GCA_009831015.1 Picea engelmannii
GATTCCGGACGCCCCTTGCCATTCTTCCTTTAATGGGGGGGGGGGTCCAGAATAATGTGGCGTGTGAAGTGGGGCCCCCCTTCTGTCATGTCGACTACCGTGTCGAGTTTCCCTCTTCACCACCTGTATTCCACTTAACCGCGCGACGGGGCCTGTTCTCACTGGCATTTCCCTACCCCTGTTGAGATTTGTTCCTATTGGCCATTTGCTGACCCGGTAGGGATTCGTCCCCATTGGTCGGTCGCTAGCCCTGTCGGGGTTCGGCGGTTGCAGAGTCGAATGTTTAGACATTACTGTAGCGCCGAGGCGTGAAATACAAATAGGCACCGCATTCAAATTGAACCGTGAACATGACCCGTGATCACATGGGAACGAAGAAGGAGAGAGAAAGAGCCAACTTACGCTGGGCCTCCATGGGTAATTAGGGGTTCTGGTCCGGTAGAAGACCAGAAAAATCTGATTTAGGTAGTGGGTATGTGGCAACTGAGATGAGGTTCTTCTGGATTCTGCTATCAACACTAAAATGTAGTAGGGTCCCCTTTATCCACATCTATGAATGAAAAAGTCGCTCCCCCTCTTCAGGATCTGTTGGTTCTTCTGGTTGAATTACTGCGATCGCGACAATAACAGTGGGGTCTACGTCGATGATCTGTCTTTTACCAGTATTTTCATAATCAGATTTTGAATCAGGCTTCAGCTCCTTGTTTTTTTATCTCAGCCACCAATGATTGTTTTGAGTGACATTCCTCGATGTTGTGCCAAAGGCTTTTGTGGAAATTGTACCATTTTTTGATGTCCTTCTTTGTCTTCCCGTGACCCTTCTTTTTCTGCGACTTGGACTGGTTTTCAGGAGACTGTTTGTTAGGGTTGTCTTTATCATACTTTGATTTTTGTGTATTTTCAGACCCAAACTCCCATTTGTTCTTGTGCTTAAATTTCTGCTCGATTTTAACAACATGTCGATAAGCAACACCAAGTGATGAGATGTCCAGAAAATCCATTTCAATTTGGATTTATCTGTGTAGAGCCCCACGATATTTCAGAACCAAATGTTGTTCAGAGTCTTTGATGCCCAGCTTGGTGCGCAAGGTATGGAAGGTATTGGTGAACTCCAGAACTGCTTGGCCCCTCTCTTGCCGCAGTGTGATCCATCTCATGTACTGGTCCTCATAGTTTCCAGTAGGGTAGTACTGTTCGTTTACCGCATCCACAAAAAAATCCCAAGTGGGCTCGGCCCCATATATTCCAGACTCCTCTGTGGAACTTTGCTCCCAATAAGTTTCCCACCAATGTTTGAGATGTGGGAGAGCTTTAAGGAGTGCGAAGGTGATCTTTTCCCTATCAAAAAAATTATGAACAAAGAAATAACCTTCTAACAAATCTAACCATTTATCTAGGGCATTTGCATCTATCTATCCTTCAAATACGAGAATATCAAAATTAACCTGTACCTTGAAAGGAGAGGTGCTTCCAAAGTGGTTGTTTGATGAATATGCATCTGTTGCTATCGACAGGTGTTGAAGGATGTGGGAAAAATTCTCCATCATTTCGTCCCTCTGTCGCGTGAGAGCTTGCTCAAGCAACAGATCGATAGAATCGTTTGCTCCATCGTTTTTCTTTTCTTTCGCCATGGAGGGTTTCTTGGGCATGTGAGAGCGTTTGTATTAAATAGATACAAGCTCAAGACCCAACTTGCTATACTCAGACCTCATTGGGGACATGCACTGAAAAACAATCAAGAGCAGCATGCTCTGATACCACTAATCCGGATTATTTTCAGCACGAAATGAGAGAGGAGATATAATAAAGAAATGTACAGAGATATATCGGATATCCAATAATATAAGAGAAATGTGTCAGAGACGCAACCATAAACACAAAGATACAGTAATACACAATTTTCTTTTAATGAGCGAAAATGTACAAAGATTGTAAAATATAGAGTGAAAGACTCGCTAGAATGGTGGCAACTTATCTCTAAGAAGAGATGTGTCCGCTAGTTGCAATCGCAAGAATATCATTTTACAATGAGGCTCCAAAGGCCTTTTATCATAAAGAAAATCCAAAGCCCTAACCCCGGAAGATGAAAAGCCAACAGTTTTGTGGACCCCATTTTGGGTAGTTTGGTGTATCAACTTCCCGGGGGCGTAACTTTGGCATACGATCTCCGTTTGGGGCACACGATAGCTCGTTGGAATCGTATTGTTGAGGAGATTCATTTAGGGGGGTGAATGAGAGCCTTCACCTATCATTGAGAAGCTCGATCCCAAAAAACCTTCATTTAGGCCCTCAAAATGGCCCCGGAAGTTAAAAACTGCTAAAAATAGTAAATTACCAAAATTGCCAGAAAATTGTTTTGAGCCAGTTGGAAAAGGTGGGTGGCCACTGATATCCACATGGATCACATCTATATGTATCTTACCTTCAAATAAAGACATGTCAAAGTTAACTAGTATCTTGAAGGGCAATGCATCTTCAAAGTGACTTCTTGTTGAAGGTGCCTCTATCTCATTCAGAGTCATCAAAGGATCTGTGAAATTATCCATTATCTGTTCTTCTATCATCCAAGGGTTTCCTTCAACAACATCTTGATAATATCTCATACTCTATCATATTTCTTTGTCCACCACGTGAGGCTACTTAAGGGCTGAGTAATATGAGAGAAAACAACAAGAATTGGTGGTAAAAGTTGGTGAGGTCCAAGAAGATATAGAGCTATGATAGTGTCTTTGAGGTTGGTCAATCACAAATGGCTTAGATCTTGGATAGATCTACATGCACACCACACTCATCCACAATGTATCCCAAATATTTAATTCTCTACATGTTGAATGGGGACTTCTCTAGATTGGAATATAACTTGTGTTGTTGTAAAGTGCTTAACACTCGATGAATGTGCTTCTAACGTTCCTCCCAAATTTTACTAAAGATGAGAATATCATCTAGGTATACAACCACAAAGGAAGTGGTGAACGATCACAATATATCATTCATCATCCTCATTAATGTTGTTGGGACATTCGTTAAGCCAAAAGGCATGACCAACCCTCAAAAGGATCTTCTTTAGACTTGAAGATCATATTCCACACATCAATTTGCTCAATTGGCACCTAGTGATAGCCTAAATTCAAACCAATCTTACTGAAAAACTTAGTGCCCTTGAGCTAATTGAGAAGATCATAAATCCAGGGGATTGGATTCCAATTTTTTATTGTGATTTTGTTCAGGGCTCTATAATCAATACATACTCACCATGTCCCATCCTTCTTTTGAACTGAAGTTATGGAAGGTACTTTGGCACCACTTGATCTTTCTCCCAGCGTAAATTTGTCCATCTCATGTATTAGTCATCATAGTTTCCAATAGGGTAGATTTCCTCCTTGAGGGCATTCATAAAATCCACCCAAGTGGGTTCTATCCCAAATACTTTAGATAAATCTTTGGCATGTTTCACACAATGAGTGCCCCACCAATATTTGACTTGGGAAGGGACTTAAGGAGAACAAAGGTGATCTTCTCATTGTTAGAAAAATTTTGAACACATTAATAACCCTTTAGTAGACTTAAGCATTTCCCCAAAGCATTTGTGTCTATATCGCCTTCAAACAAAGGAATGCCAAAGTTAACCTGTAACTTGTAGGGTGTCATAGCTTTGAAGTGACTACTTTTCAAAGGTGCCTTCGTCGCCCTTGGATGTCGTCGAAGGATTTGGGTGAAATTATCCATCATCTCATTCCTATGTTGCCTAAGGGATTCCTCAAGAAACATCTTGATAATATCTCCTACTCCATCATCTTTCTTTTCGTCCACCATGGGAGGCCACTTAGGCCAAAAAGGGAAAACTTCATCGAGATTGGTTAATTCAAGGCCCAACTCCTTGTATCCCCACCTTGTTGAGGACATGCACAAAAAAACAACAAAGAGCAACTTACTATAATACTACTAATTCAAATTATGTTGAGAATGGAATGAAAATATCAATAACAACTAAAATAACACAAGGATATCCCAAAGAGCTTAGTAATATAGTGAAACCCAAATTCTATTAATGAATGAAATAGTGAGAACAGTACAATATGTGAAGAGATACAAATTGACCAGAATGGTGGTAGCTTATTTCTGAGAAGAGATGTTTCATATACACATTCACAAAAAGCCCTTGACAAGAGGCTAAAACTCCTTATTAATATATAGTCTAAAATTCTAAGAGGCCAAAACCCTAAGATCCAAATCTCCAACCCTAGGAGATGAGGTAACAAAAGAAATGTGAGCCCAAAGGAGCCTAGTTGACACATTGACTTCTCGAGGCTGCAAATTTTGGATATGGACTTTGTTTGGGGCATTTCTTGGAACATTACAAAGTTAATATCAAGCTATATAGGTTTGGCTAGCTTGACAATTGAAGATTTATAAGCTATGCCAATCATAAAAAATGCATAGGAAGTACTTGAAAAATGTGTTGGAAGTAGAGGACCTACAAAACTACTATAAAATTGGCAAGGTGTAGGACTATTTCTAAGTTGGTAGTAGATTTGGGTAGTCACCTATCTCTACCTAAATCAATTGTCCTCCTTTAAGAAAGAATGATCTCTATTGTGTTAAATTAATCCATCAGATGGAGAAACTTTTGTTGAATCTAGTTCATTGGTGAATCACTTGCCATGGTGAAAAAGTTGCCCTACTTGGCGACTTGATATAACTATATGTTATGTTGGCAAATACCCTTCATCTTACTGTCCAGGATCTAGTTGATTGTAGCTTACTCAATATAGTCAGAGTTGAAATTTGTGGGGATCAAATGTTGTGCCACATCCAAGGTGTTCAATAGAGGTGGGAAATACGATCGAAGCAACTCCACATTAAATACAAGGTGTAAGCGAAGGAAATGTAGAATACTCAATTTAAAAGCATTCTTACCCACAACCTTGGTGATGGTGTAAGGATCATTGTGGAGTGGATTGAGCTTCCTATGGGGACTTATGAGTTGTTATTTTTGCAAGTGCAACCATACCTTATCATCAACTTGAAACTTATGTGGAACCCAATGCTAATTGTGTCATTGCCTATCCTTTGCATTGTTTTTCTACAAAATATCATGAACTCATTGTTGGATGTGTTACATCTATTCAATGAAGTTGGTTGCTCCATTTACCTCAGTCTTAACATGGGAAAAATATTCCTTTGTAGATGAAATAGGTAGAGCTATGTCAATTAGGCCCAATAGTTAGAACCACATGCATAATTGAAAAGTGTTGTGGCTAATAGAACTGTGAAGAGCTCTACTCAAGCCATACCTAACATAAGGTAAACTTTCAGCCCATGTGCATGAATTCTTAGATTTGTACATTACAAGGATATGTACGATCATCTTGTCAATCACATTTATCTTTCCATTGGTTTTGGGGTGGAAGGTAGTAGATTTCGTCAATTGGTTTTGGGGTGGAAGGTAGTAGATTTGGTCATCTTGGGGTCCATAATTAACCACAAGATAGACCAAAAAGTATCAAGGAACCTACTGTCCCTATCTAAAACAATGGTCCATGGAAACCCAAAATGAACGCAAACATGCTCAAAGAAAAGCTTAGCAATGACTTCCATTGTTATATTCTTCTTGTAGGGTGCCGAAATGGCCATCTTAGAGAACTGATCAACATCCACAAATACATAATTGTTACCATGCTTGGTTGAGGGTAGGCTTGACATATAATCTTATGAATGAAATAGTGAAAACATTATAGTATGCAAAGTAATACAAATTGGCTAGAATGGTGGTAGCTTATCTCTAAGAAGAGATGTGTCAACTATGCTCATTTGCAAAAAGCCCCTAACAAGAGGTTGAAACTCCATTTTAACATAAAGTATAAAACCTAAGAGGAAAAAACCCTAAGATCCAAAACTCTAACCCTAGGAGACGAGGTGGCAAAAGGAATGTGGGCCATGAGGAGCCTAGTTTATATGTCAACTTCTCAGGGTTGCAACGTTTGCATACAAACTTTGTTTGGGTAATTTCTTGGACCATTACAAAGCTTATTCTTAGATCTATAGGTTTATGTCTTGGTAATCAAAGATTTCCATGCCATGTCAATCAAATATTACCAAGCCATGTCAATAATAAAAAATACATGGGAAGTGCCCAAGAAATGCACTCAAAGCCTAGGACCTATAAAACTATTGTAAAACTAACAAGGTGTAGGACCATTTCTAAGTCAGTGGTAGATTTGGGTGGGCACTCGTATCAACTTGGATTAACATTCCTCTTATCTTTCACATTCTTCCATTTTTGCATCTCTCACAAATCTGGGAAACTATTGTATCCAAATTTCGATGCTCATTAGTGAATGATGGTACAATTGCAAAAGTCCCAGCCAAACATTAACAATGTAATTGCCTAAAGAGATCGGGAAGGAAGGCATGAAACATATGTCTCATTGTAGGAACCTCCAAAGGTATCAACATCGACGATGCCATGTCTCTTGAGATTCATGGAGGAGGAGACGTGGCATACATTTACAATCCCTCCATATCCTTGGCATTATAAGCATCCACTGTTGCTACAACTAGATGAGCCACACACAACATTGCTTTGATGACAAATTATAACACAAAGCATCTCAACAAGCCAAATGAAGTGTAAGACGTGTGGCTTGTGAGCATCTTGTACATGAGATAGGAAGTCTACATCTTTGGGGGAGAAAATATGCATCAAGTGAATGAATATGCCACCACCATCTTGTAGTTGGTCACGAGAATTGTTGTTAGTGCTACTACTAGGAACGTAAACTAACTCCTTACTATAACACAATATCATGCCAACTATGCACAACAACAACTAGTGTTCGATCAGAGTAATCTGTAATTATTATTATAATGTTGTCATTAATGCACCCAGGTATGGCTAGATGTATCCTATTGCTATTTATGGAAACCGAGCATTTTATGGAACAACTAATGGGATGGACATGCCTATGCTTGACTTTGCATTGAATAATCTTACCATTAATATGAACCCAACAACAACAACAATGTAGTATGTTGGTTGCATGAGTATTGGTGGTGTTGAAGGTGAACCACATGCCCATTCCCAAAATACCCCACTTGTTGTCTACATACCCCACTAAAATAACAACTTCTCAATGAACAGGATTAAGGGTTGTGTAAGTAGTTGACATAATGTAAGAGTAAAATAGATATAAAATTGCATTAATTTTGATGTTGACCACTGTGGATTTCAATATAGGACACATGAAAAGTGTTTGAAGTATGGACGAGAAGGATGAACCTTCCATCATCCCAGTAGACATCTAACAAGACATCTAACAATTGTGTGCAAATAGAATGTCCAACCAATACATAAGCCTCATAGCAAGAAATGCCTTGTGACGTAAACATAAAGTATATGCATTTATTTATGTAAAAACATTTATTTGTTTTATTTTATTATTAAAATTTTGTAGAATTGAAAATACTAGCTAGTTAAAGATAAAATGATAGAAAATTTTAAGTTTATCCATTACTATATTTCCTTTCGCGTGAATAAGAAGGGGAAATATTTGTAACATCAAATAAAATACATGAATGCTAATTTCATTCATTTGTATATTATAATAAAAATACTTACATAAATGAAATGAGGAGCATTCTTTGGGTTTCTTATTTTGACAATCAATAATGAAGGGAGGAAGGCAACAATAAACCACCCCCACGTTTAGATAGTAAAAAAATAATTGTCTCTAACAAAACTTCGATTCATCATAAGAGATTTTGAATGTGTGAGCTTGAAAAAAACCAACGTTTTTATACATTTTTCATGGTTGTATGAAGACATTTAATAATATAGATATTGTTTTGCAGCCAACACTCATGGCACACAACATTTTTTTGGTTGTAAATGAACGTGTTGATATGCAAATTCTTGGGAATTTGGTTGTTTGTCAAATAAAAACTTCGAGGGGTTGGATCAATAAGAATTGGAAAATTGCCAAAAAGCTACAAGTTGACACTCCAGTAAAGAGTATACATTTTGGATATTTTCTTCCTTTTTATTGCTAGGGCGATTTTATAGAGGTTTGTGGTTCATGCTTAGTGTTGTTTTGTACATGAAACTATGACCTCCCTATTTCAACACGACGATGGAAACTCCTTAAATTGCGCACATATCTCATTTCTTCCTATTAAATCTTGAATCATGATATTGATATATCCCTTTTCTTGCTTTGTGGCTTTGGTTAATATTAATAAGTAGAGAGCAAATTAAACTATGTATGCATTTGTGTTAGTGTTGATATAAATAAGCCCTTGCCTGGAAATGATATAGTGGGGTCATGTCTACTAACTTAGGAGTAGAAGCTAGATTATGAAAACATTCCCTTTTAGTGAAAAGTATGATATGAATATAGCCACCTAGTCAAGTTTTATTAGAATAAACTAAGAAAGCACAGGGAAAAAGATCCACAAAACATGGGCATGCCAGTGCCAAAACCTCCTAAGAGATCTTAGGGTCCAACACCACTAGGAAAAGTAATGAGGTGATAGACCTAACCCAGTCTAAATGGGAAATTATGTTATGATAAAAAGGAAAACCTGGAAAATGTCGCAGATGAGAAAGAAGCAAGCAAAAGAGCACACAAACAAAGGAAGCAAGTTTGTGCAGAGATAAGAGACCAAGTCCCAACAACAGTCATAGCAACATCTCAAAGGTGCGTTGAGGGAGTCCAGATGAACTGCGCGACATTCTTACTAAACCAATTCCACTATGCTTGGTTACTCATTTTAATTGCATTATCAATATGGAGGGAGCCAGATGACACAATTTTTTTGGAGTCAAGGATAAGCCATGTCTAGCTGCACAATATCATAATATATGGCACACTACCCACAAGACACGACAAATGAACAATAATGTTTCCTTTTACATTTACAAGGAAACTATTAGGGACAACATCGAAAGGACACCGCGCATACCACCATAAGTGGTTGATGTGTATAAGGTAGTGGCACACTTTAAGGCAAGGTTCCATCATACATATGTACAAGCCAAAAAGGACACAGATCAACAATGGTTTCCCACAGAGTATATATTAATTGAGGACAAGATGAGCCATATCATGGTAGATTGGGACGACAAGTGGTAGATTCTATTAGCAGAACAAGGCCCTCAGAGAACCAAAACCCAGAAGTCCAAGAGATAGATGATGAAGAAGAAGAAGGAGTTGAACTGGAAAGAGGAAATGGCACAGAAGAAACCACCCAGAAGATAGCACTGTGCATAGACAAGAAGTGGAAAGAACCATAGACATGGAGATCCATACCACAACGGGTGAAGCAGAAATTCGTAAAGGAAGTGGTCATCTAAGCCTTGACAGAGGAAGACTGGGAAAAGATTGGCGATCAAGTGAAAGAAGTCACAGATGACGCATTTCAGCGTGTGACACACCAAGAGGAAGAAATGCACATACGGATGCAAAAGCAGATGGTTGAGTTGCGCCAATTGCTAGAAGCAACAAACATTGTGTCAGCGCCACAGACAAAGGATGAACATACAACAAGTACTACAAATAATGGGGAGGCAAGACCAACAAACTCTTAGTCATTAGCAGTAACAGACAAACAAAGATTGATCAAGTTTGCGACAGGGGTGGTAGAGTTCCCTGCAACAGAGATGCGGGAACGAGCTGTTAGAATATAGAGGATTGTGCTCGTTTAACCATTGATGATACCCTCGTCACCCAACCACAGGCCTTAAGCCACCCTCTAAGCACCTTGACCTTGATCGAGAAGAGAATTCTGGCTGCAATCTATAGCCAAGAGAGGCTAAATGCACCAAGCAAAAGAATATAAACTAAACTGAACAGATGATCCCACCCAGAAGCTAGCGCACCACTCTCCCAGCTTTCCCAGAAAACCTGCGCACCAAACTGCTGCTGCCTGCAACTGCTTGCGCAAATATTGCTCTCACTGCAACTGCTGAGATGACAAATAATGAAACTGGCACCCTCTATTTATAGTGGACTGGCTAGTCTAACTGGGGCCGACCTGGCTAGTCTAACTGGGCCGACTTCTCCTTCTGGGCATCAATAAATTCAATATAAATATATTTGTTCAGCCGATAACTTGTCTAGGGTTTCCTTCAATTCTTTGCTTCCTTTCGGAGGATTCTAATCTTGTCATAGGTCATAATAGAGGTTCATACCTCCCGAAGCTACCATATTATTAACAATCCCTCCTAGCTAGGGAGGTATGGTCTTGAGCACAACAGACCATTCAATTGGTAGCACCACGAGCACCTGTCATTATTATCCGACTTGATAATCTCCTATGACAACTGGTACAATATCAATTTATAGAACACACCTGTGTCTATTCCAGTAGTACACAACTACTCAGACTTTGTGAAACACAATCACAAACGGTCCTTCATAACAAATAGCAACCTGCATATAAACAATGTTATGATAAAAACTGTATCATCTGGGCCAATCTTTCACTCACATCTGTGAGATCTGAAAGAATGTCTGCCACCACAGTAGTCTTCATCTGCATAGAAACAAGGTT
>ML803172.1:58009-75849 GCA_009831015.1 Picea engelmannii
ACCCCTTTTCCCAAAAAAATGAAATTGAGAAAATGGTTCAAGAATTTCTCAACGCAGATGTTATCCACCCTAGTAAGAGCCCCTACTCTTCTCCTGTGGTCATGGTCCTTAAGAAATAAGGTTCTTGGAGCATGTGTCTCGACTTCCATGCCCTCAACAAACTCACCATTAAAGACAAATTTCCCATTCCTGTCATTGATAACCTCTTGCATGAATTGAGTGGCGCCCAGTTATTTACTAAACTTGATCTTCGTTCTGGCTACCACTAGATCCGTATGAAAGAGGCAGACATTCCTAAGACTTCCTTTAGAACTCACGAGGGCCACTATGATTTTTTGGTCATGCCCTTTGTCTTGTTTAATGCTCCCTCCACTTTCCAAAGCCTCATGAATCATGTCTTCCATCCTTTTCTACGTCATTTTGTCTTAGTTTTCTTTGATGATATCCTCATCTATAACAAAACCTGGACTTACCATCTTGCTCATGTGGATTGAGTTCTCCATCTACTCTCTCAGCACCAACTTTTCCTGAAACAATCTAAATGTGCTTTTGGCGCCTCAGAAGTCGAGTACTTGGGTCATCTTGTTGGCAAGGATGACGTCAAGGTGGATCCTAAAAATATTGAAGCTATGAAATATCGGCCTCACCCAAAGACTCTCAAAATCTTGCGTGGATTTCTGGGCTTAACATGTTATTATCGCAATTTTGTTAAGAATTATGGAAAGATTGTGGCACCTCTCACCACACTCCTTAAAAAGAATTCTTTCACTTGGACTCCAACAACTGCTCAGACTTTTCAAACCTTGAAGATGGCCATGTGCACCACTTCAGTCCCGACCCTTCCCGATTTCACAAAGTCCTTTGTCCTGGAATGTGATTCTTCAGGGAAAGGAATTGGCGTTGTCCTTATGCAAGAGGGTCGACCTTTGGCCTCTACCAACAAACAATTGTCTAAGCGAAATTTGGGAAAATCAATATATGAAAAGGAAAGGTTGGCTATTTTGCATGTCGTTGATCTTTGGTGCCCTTATCTATTGGGGAAACACTTCCAAATTAAGACAGATCATCAAAGCCTCAAGTATTTTCTCGAACAACGCATTTCCTCCCCAGAGCAACAAAAATGGGTGACTAAGCTCTTTGGATAAGATTATGAGATCATTTACAAGAAAGGCAAAGACAATGTGGTTGTTGATGCACTTTCCAGAAAATATGAAGATGAAGGGTCCCTTTTTTCTCTCTCCGTCATTGTACCAGATTGGCTCCAAGTTGTTCGCCAGGAATGGCTACACGATCCCAAAAGTTCACATATGATACAACAATTGCAATCCAATTCTCCAGTTTCCCCAGGGTACTCTTGACTCCATGCTGAGCTTCAATACAAAGGCCGTTTGTATTTAAGTAAACAGTCAAAACTTAAATCCACAGTACTTTCTGAGCTTCATTCTACACCCACATTTGGGCACTCCAGGTTTACCAAAACCTATGAGAGGGTCAAACGTTCTTTTTTCTGGGATGGTATGAAACATGATGTTCATAATTTTGTGGCTGAATGTGATGTGTGTCAACGCAACAAGGGTGAAACAGTCAAATCTCTTGGCACACTACAACCGCTTCTAATTCCACCTACTATTTGGCAGGATATATATATAGATTTTATTGTAGACTTACCTAAATCGGGCAATAAATCAGTCATCATGGTGGTAGTTGATCGTCTTTCCAAGTATGCTCATTTTTGTGCTCTTCAACACCCATTTACAACATCCACTGTGGCTCAACTTTTCATGGATCAGGTCTTCAAGCTTCATGGCATGCCGCATTCTATTGTTTCTAATCGCGACCCAACTTTCGCCAACAATTTTTGGCAAGAACTGTTCAAGCTACAAGGCACCCAATTGCATCTCATCACAACTTATCATCCCCAGACTGATGATCAAACTGAATTTGTGAACAAGTGTTTGGAAACATATTTGAGGTATTTTGCCTAGAAAAGGTAAAATCAATAGGCTCAATGGTTACCACTAGCTGAATGGTGGTACAACACTTCGTACCATACATCTACCCACATGACTCCTTTTGAAGCGATATATGGACAAACGCCACCTTCAGTTCTCTCATATTTTCCAGGTCTCTCGAAGGTCCAGGCAGTTGACCAAACACTTACAGTTTGAGAGGCTATTCTCCGTACCCTCAAAGAGAATTTGGTCGTGGCCCAGAATCGCATGAAGCAACAAGCAGATCATGGTCGCTCTGAACGTCAATTTGCAGAAGGGGATCAGGTGTTTCTTTGACTACAACCTTACAAGAAAAGTTCCCTCAAGGGTGACCAGTGTTAGAAATTGGCGCCCAAATTTTATGGTCCTTATACCGTTCTCAAGCATGTGGGACGGGTGGCCTGTCAGTTAGCGTTACCCGATCATTCTAAGCTCCATCTTATTTTTCATGTTTCCCGCTTAAAGAAGGTGATTGGAACTAAGTGCCAAACTCAAACCAACCTTCCCGAGTTGGACGAAGAAGGCACCATTTAGCTACAACCACAAGCAATTTTGGACCAACGTGAGCGTCGTCTGCGTCAATGAATCATCAAGGAAGTGTTAGTCCAGCATAAAGATACAACTCCAGCAGATGCCCCTTGGGAACCGACTACCATTCTGCAGAAATTTCCACATCTCAAGCCTTGAGGACAAAGTTGTTTTTAAAGGGGAGGACATGTTTGGGACCTAACCCCTCACATAGGTAGAATAATATATTTCGATGTAATAAAAGTCAATATTAATAAGGCCAAGCAATAAGGAAGAATAAGTCCAATGTAAGAAGACCTAATAGAAGCTTCTGCTTCTAGAAGGATCTTCCTCTAGATGGTTCTTTTGATAGACATATTTAGTATAAATAGGAGTCAAGGGTATGAGAACGTTTGTCTTGAATATTATTGTAATAGAGCTCTGCTCTGATGGAGGTTTCCCCCTCGAAGAGGCAAGTGAACATTGCTCTCAGTAATCAAAGTGCTCTTTCTGGTGTTATTCTGGTATCATTTTGGTATTATTGTGGTGTTGTTATAGTTATATTGTTGTTCATCTGCCATTTCTAGCTATTTATTTTTGTTCTGCATACTTTTTATATTTGGAATATTACAACAAATAAGAGAGACAATGTTCTCATGAACCAACTATCTCAAATAGTGAGCATGGAGCTCAACACGTTTCATCTTACGGTGCACAATAGGGTTGTTAGCAACTTGAATGGCACTTTGATTGTCATAGTAGAGTGTAGTAAAGGTTTGTATAGGAAATCCAAGTTCCCCCAAAAATTGGCGAATCCATACTACCTATGTACCTGCATTAATAGTACCACAATATTATGCTTCTATAGTCAACAAAGAGACTACCTTATGTTTCTTGCACTACCAAACCAATGGTCCAATGCTGAAGCAAAACACATAACTAGAAATGGACTTTTGATCATGATTGTCGCATGCTTAGTTGGATTCGGTGAAGCCGACCAACAAATCTGAACTTTGACAATATTTGTTACTAAGATGAGTGGTACCCTCAAGATAGTGAAAAATCCTTTTGGCTTTCTCTGGGATCCTACATAAACCAAGAAACCACACAAACAACAAAAGAAAATTCAGGTCCACTCTATGTGAGATAAATAAGACTACCGACCAGTTGTCAATAGATTGTAGCAATGACTTGGGGAGACTGACAAGTTTTATTCATCTTAACTCTAGATTGAAAAGAAGTAGCACATGGCTTACAATCTTCCATCTTAAAATGTGTCAAGAGATCCATTACATATTTAGATTGAAAAATGAAAAGACCATCAGACACAGGTAATACTTAAAGACCCAAAAAACAATGCATAATACTAATATATGTCATGTCAAAGGAGTCATCAAGTTGTTTCTTGAATCATAGAATGAGATCAATGTTATTTCCATTTATGATAAGGTCATCAACATATATAGCAATAATCAAGGTATTTCCATGAGTATGAAGTGCATATAGACTGTGAACAGATTCACAACGTTTGAAACCAAGAGAAAGAAAGAAATTGTCTATATTATCTTACCAAGATTAGGGAGCTTGCTTCAAACCATAAAGAGACTTCTGAAGTTGAAAAACCATGGTAGAATCTTTCACAAAATCAGGGGGTTGTTCCATGAAAATTTCTTCAAATTGGTCACCATGAATAAAGTCACTCTTCACATCCATCTAGTGGATCTGCCATCCAAAACGAGCAGCAAGGGGAAGAATTATTTGAACATCGTTCGTCTTTGCAACAGGGGTAAAAGTCTCAATGTAGTTTATGCCTTTTTGTTGAGAAAAGTATTTCACAACCAAGTGAGCTTTATGTCACTCAACAACACCTTCAGAGGTAAATTTGGTCTTGTAGACCCATCAACACTTTACGATGTTTGTCCCTTGAGGTTGGGGAACTAAATCCCAAGTGTGATTCTTTAACAGAGAACATTTCAATCCACACAACCTGCTCCAATTTAGGTTATCCTTCTGCATCTTAGTAGGTAATAGGATCACAGGTTTCAAGCACATGACTCATCAGGACAACGCTGGCATGTTACTTTTGACTACGATTTTTTTGTCCCGAGGAAACATTACCAACATCAATATCAACAACTTCAAGTGTCTTGACATCCCATCTAGGTAGACAAGAAAGGGGTGATTTGATGTCCACTACGGAGGGTGGATCAAAAGTCAGAACAATGTCAGTTGAAGGAGATGGAAGACCGGTCGAAATAGAAATATACTGACCATTTGACTTGGGAATTGATGACCCAGTCGAAACATGAACAGATTTCGATTGTCCAATCGAAGGTTTGAAAAATAGAACAAGAGAACTAGAGTCGAAGACAACGTCAAAGTGATCATTGTGTAATAATCTAGAGGAGGCATTCAACAACTTGATTCCAAATAACTTCTCATCAAACCGTACATTTCTTATGACAATGATCTATCATTTGATAGGGTCAAACAAGAGATAGGATTTATACTATTCAAAGTATCCCATCATGATGCAAGCACAACTCTTTGCATCCAATTTCTTTCTGCAATCTTCAGAAATATGAGCCCAGGCAACACATCCAAACACACAAAGGTGGCGAATTGATGGCTTATGTCTGGACCATCGTTCAACTAGAGTCATAGAAGGAACAACTCAAGTCAAGATGTGATTGAGCAGATAGTTGGCACATTAAACAACTTCAGCCGAAAAGCGAGGAGGCAAGTCTTTGGCCTGCAAAAGACATCTAACCATTTCAACTAATGTCCAATTCTTGCATTCTGCAATGTCATTCTACTAAAGGGTATGAGAAACTCACCGATGCCAGTCAATACTAGATCGAACTAGGTATTCTTTAAAGGTTTGATTCATATATTCACCACCATTGTTAGATCTCAAGCACTTAATGGATCGACCACATTGATTTTCAGCAAAGGCCCTGGGTTCTTTGAAATTTTCAAAGACATAATTCTTGTTTTTCAGAAAATAAACCCAAGTGAAATGAGATAGATATATCAATAAAGGTCAAAATATACCTTGCACTTGCTAAGGAAGGTAGATTGATGCAACGAACATCATTGTGAACCAACTCCATGAGGTTTTGTGCTCACCAAGCTTTGCCAAAGTCGAAAGGTGCTTGATGATGCTTGTCTGGCACACATCCTTTATAGACTCCATCAGGGGGGAAAATTTTAGGTAGACCAAAAACCATATTATGTGTTGTCATCAACTGCAAACTTCAAAAATTTAGGTGTCCAATTTGTTCATGCCAAAGTCAACTTTGGTCATCAGTGTGAGCAATAAGAGTAGTCGGTTTCAGTTCCAGTCGAGTTATCTCACAAAACTTATATAGGTTGTCCTTCTGGTTGATAAACCCTCTGTTGATAATCGACCGACCTTTCTTGAAATATTAGACAAAGAATCAATCTAACCAAAACTCCACAATCTTACCTATCTATGTTAACTGAGAAATCGACAACACATTATCACTGAGGTTCGACACATGATAGACATCGACAATTCTCCCATGTCGATAGGGAACATCACCATGACCAACAATGTCAAGAGAAAAGTCATCAACAACATATATCTTTCTCTCCACATATTTATCTAAGGATGTGAAAAAGGAAGCATCCTTAGCCATATGATGAGTTCATCCAAAATCGAATACCCATTCATTCCATGTAGAATGAGAGAGTAACGCTTGAGAAGTTCCAAATTGGATGATGAAATTATCAATGGGTCGACAAATAGCCGACATGTCTCCTTCAAGGCGCTTGACCTTCTCCTCTAAGTCGTCTCTCTTATTGTGGTATTTTCTCTCCACATGTCTAGTATGTCCACAGTTATGACATGCCTTCTTCTTTAGATTCTTATAGGATGCATTTGTCTACCCTTTAGTATTATGGTTGAGGCTTACCGATATTTGTATAGGGGTATCAAACTATCCTCTTTCCTTTTGATTCATCTTTCCATTTCCCTTCAACAAGTGATCTTGGTGTTTTCTACAAAGCTTGCCTTGATCAAGAAATTTGTGTTGATCAATAATCAGTAAGCCACATAAAGCTTCAAAAGTGTAATCCTTACCATCTTCCTTGCGTTCCTACTAGTTGGAGTGGATAGTTGAAATGGACACATCAAATGGTGTTCTCATATTCATTAGGACTAGCTCAATGAGTCGTTCATCTTTCTTCTGATAATTCTTTCCACATTCACCCAATTCCAACTGCAATTCCTTCACATGTGGTAAATAGTCCTCAATTTTGTTAAAAGAATGAGGATCAAGAGAGATCAACTCTTTCTCCAATTGCATGACATGGATTTCATCGACTATGTCAAATAAATACTTCATCTTCTTCTAGACTTGATGAGGGAAGTCGGTTCCAATGGTGTGAAATCAAATCTCTCGCAAGATATAGGTCATGATGACCCCCACAGCCTCATCCTTCTTCCCATCAATAGTGAATTTGGCTTGATCGTCTGTTGGATCTGGAATTGCAGTCTTTTTATATTTCTATAGTCCTTTACTCTTTAGTAGGGTTTTCATGTCTAGATACCATACATCATAATTGGATACATTCAGAACAACAAGATCAATCTTCGAATCCATATTCGATATCTAACAAACCTTATTTATTTCTTCAAGTTACAGTAAGTAAATCACTAGCCCAGAGTCAATAAAAAAATAGATCCAACTTAGAAAAAATTGAAGACAACAGGCGAGGTCTCAACCATCAACTTTGATACCATGTTGGGGATTGGATGTAACCTAATACGAAACAAATAAACAAAACTACAAATAGTTGAAGAGGAATAAATTCAAAGAAAACATGTGGTGTCTAAAGACACCATTACCACACTTAATCACAACAGATTGTGATCAGAACATCACAATGCATATTGAACATGCACACCATTTTCATCATTGGCATATACCACACATGATAATGAACAATCGTGTCTACTATTTATATCTTCAAGATCTAACCAACTTCCTTGGAATCAAGAATATCCTGTCCACATACGATCATTGGTGGTTACAGTTGACTTCGTCAAATCCACATTGTCTAGTCAGCTTGACAAGGATGCTCAACCCGACCATCCATGTGTCCATCTCGTAGTTGATTGCTTAGCTGGTTGATCCACTAACCAACTGTCTTCGACCACTGGTTGATTTTTCGATTGACAAGATTGTCGACTACTTGACCAACTGATTCAGATATCTAGTCAATCGCCCGATCGACTATTTCGAAATGTTGGTCAACCTCCTGGGTGTCTAATTCTAGGAGAGGTGTGATGAATCATCAGAACCTGAGGTTCCAATAGACCTTGGTTTTTGGGTTAAGAAGAAACTCATATTTAAGACTCTCATCACTCTTGTTATCTTATATGGTTGTGAAGTTTGAGGCTGCAACATGTCCAGAGAATCATGGATAAAGATAGAGAAAATCCAAAAGCGTTAATTTATAACTTATAATCTTAAAATTAAAGGAAATACACCTTATCCCATCCTCCTCATAAATGGAGCATTTCCCCCATTAAGAGTATGGTTATGACCATGTACTTAATGTATAAGAATGAGATAAACAACATGGAATACAAGAGGCTTCCTAAGGTTGCTTCAAAATCCAGTCAAATCCACATGACACTCAAGCAAAGTTGGTATAAAGATGCCAAGTCTTGGTTAAATCATTATAACATCGAGGAAGAGTTTGCTTTGTATAATAACAATAATTTTAAAAATATTATTACATCTAAATTTAAGGAGAAATTGTGGTGCAATAATGAATTATAGTATAAGATAAAACTAAGATATACAATGAGGCAATGAACCTTAATCTAGAAGATAAAAGTATCTCTATATTATAACTAGCATAAAGAAGAAAATCAACATTGCTAAAATAAGAAAAAACTCTCACAAACTCCATAGTGAAACAAGGCGTTGGACAATTCCTAAAATGTCGTGGGTCGAAATAATTTATAATCTTTGTGCCACTAACAGGGTTGAAGATGAAATGCACTTTCTCTTATATTTCAATTTGTATACCCACGTGTGATCTCAATTTCAAAATATTTGTCACAATACCGACCTTCCTAACATTTTAACTCATCAAAACTATGGTGATTTAGGAATGCTTCTCTTAAAGCATTTCGAGCACAAAAATAAAATTCTAAAGCAAACCAAGTAATTCTTTTTTAAATGTTTGATAGACCAATGTTGGTCTCAAAGGACATTAATAACCACCATCATTATCATCATATTAAAAATTGAAAAGTAAGTTCTTTACAATAAATTCAGTGGAAATATATAAAAACAACGACATTCATAAAAAAGAAAAAGAAAAAGAAAAAAAATTACACATAAGTTAATATAGATTGATTTTAACGTGGAATTTCCAAGCATATATATATTTAAAAATTTTAAAGTTAAGATGAATCCATGTTAATAAATATTTGAAGTTATTTCAACTAGTTCATTCATCAATCCAAAATTAGCAATTGAAAACTCTCTATGCATTGTGTATGAACAAACTAAAGAGAAGGATACCTATTGAAAAGTGAAAGTTGATCAGGCTGAAATGGTGTAGTTGAAAGAAAATACATAATGCTCTACCAGACAAAGAAACTATAACGCATGGCAAGTATACAAAAGAAGCGTACACAATAATAGTTTGCTTGAAGAAGTGTTGTGTTTTCTTCCATCAACATTCAAAGTTGTAGCATCGACCCATGTTCTAGTTACCAAGGTAATTGTTGCAACACATCTGGTGGTGAAAGAAAGATGAGGGATACAAGATTGGTAAATTATAGAAGAAGTTGAGAAAAGAGAGGTCATTGAGAAAGAACGACAACTACAAGTCATAGCCACAATAGAAGAAAAATGACAAAAGGAAAAGGCACAAACTGAGGAAAAAACAAGAAAGAAAAAATGAAACACTTAGTGACCATTACCATAGCTAAACCTGTTATAGAAATATTTGCCTCACCCTATGCAATCTTGCACAGAGGGCCTTTTTCCATTTCCCTATGCAAACTTTTCATCCCTTTTTGCAAATCCCAGAGCTAAAAATACATTTTTTCCACATGTACGCACCTTGCCTACTATACAACATGCGTATATGCAGGTTGTACCACTACAACCCGCGTACATCGGGATTTGTGCCCAAAAATAAAAAATGGTGTCGGGTTTCCATGTCATGACAGGAGATCTATGATCCTTGGCCTTCCATATACTGGAAACGGTCCGACTCAGCCCTTCAGTTCCATTTGAAGGCTATAAATGGGCCAATTTCGAGCTATGGAAAAGAGGAGAAAGAATTCAACTTTGAGAGCAAAGTTACTCTAGAGAAATTATTCACTTCATATTGAGTTTGCATCCCTTTGTTCTTTAAGTCTGAACACAGTGTTCAACCCCCAAGCTCTTCCCTTATTGATTGAGAACTTCATGTTCTCTCTTCTATGAGCTTGCCTTTGGTGGAGGGTTGAAGTGGTGGAGGCCTAACTGGAAGGAACTTAGTTTCTCGGTTCCAAACCGTGCCGACACATAAGTCTGTAACTTTTTCACTTCTGTTGATCATATATTAATAGAAATACTCTTTTCCCGTCCAATTGATATCTTGCAAGTATTTGAATTATTGTTCCATGGGCGTATTTGTTATGTATATTAATGGATTATGCTATTGAATGTGCTAACATCATATATTATCACCATATGCTTGCTTTGATTGGTTGTTGAGGACTAGTTGCAGGTATATTGCTTTGGGTCAAGTGATCAATGGTGGACTTCATCGAACGTTTGGACGAGGTAGGCCTTTTATCTTGTCTTGCTAGCATATTTGTTTATATAGCATACTTGAGAATAGAGTTGATTTCTGTAGTCATTTCCGTCTATTGTGGTTCCCTATCCATAGAGAGATTTTCCTTGTAACAGAATTGGCGACCATATTGGGGATTGAATCTTCTTTTTTAGGGTTTTGAGTGTTTTTTTCCTTAGATTTCTCTCATTCCTATTGTGTTTCTTGTCGTATCATTGCTTGACAGCCTCTGTTCACTCTGGGTCTAAGTCTTTCATCCTTCTCCTTTGCCTAGCTTTGTTTTTGAAACATATACGCAGGTTTTTGCTTGACAGTCGCGTATATACACGTTGTTTCCATGAACAATCGCGTACATAAACCTCTTTTTCTTTTTTGTTGGGTAGGTTTTGATGATTGCTAAGTCTTCTTGGGTCTTTGAAGTCACTGTTAAGTGTTTGTGGGATGACATGAAACCTATCTTTGGTTGAATTTTTGGGCGAAGTATTTCTCATCACCTTTTCATTTTGATTGTCCTTGTACATTGGGCTGGGTGTTTTGCTCCTTGGTATCCTACTTGAGTTGTCTCTTTCTATACATAATAGAGTTTTTATATATCAAGTTGCTAGTCAGTCCATGCATTTTCATTTTTCTTATATTGAAAATACAAAAAAATTAGGCATTTTGCATTGCTTGGCATTTTGATTTTTTAAGTCTTCGCCATTTAGATTAGTGCATGTAAAGAAAGATTGCATTTTTACTTCAGAATTGTAGAGTTGAAATTGAAAATTGCATTTGTTTTAAGAAGCATATCATTCATTGAAAATTGAAGTTAGGACTTTGCATTGTATTCATATTTACTTTATTTGTTGAATCATAACATCATGAGTTTCACTACCATACCTTTTTGAGTAAGCACGCCCATTAAAATTAACGCTGTAATTTAAAATTGATTAGTCACGATTTTATTTTCTAGGGTGCACAAACTAGCTTAGGATTTAGTGCCTTGGAATAGGATTTTGTGAGTAAACTTCTCCAAGGCTATTAAATCAACATATGTGTCCGACAAAGGGAGTGGAGAAATCCATTGTATAATCGGTAATATTAGGAGGCTCCACTTACACCAGAGTTAATCACGAGGTCACATGAGGTTGGTTGAAGGGATATCCCCCTGATACCTTCTTAGTGTTAGAGATATTTCTGGGGATCTATTCATATATGGGGATCTTTCTAGTGCCCTTACCTCCATGAGAGGCAATTCTTTCAAGGTTTCAAGGTTTACTACCCTGCCCATACGGTGGACCTGACTTACAATTGCTCGCATGTGCATCAGTTATACATTGGTTGCTTAGTTTCTTGACTTAGGTGCCACATAGGTTGCTTGCAGGGGTTATTCTGCAGGTACCCTAGGTCAGATAAGGGTCGGACAACACATAACCTTTATGGAGGATTACCTCTCTGTGGGGATCTAACCGACTGGTTGTTAAGCCCACGAGGGCCCTTATAAATGATTTTGTTACCTCCGTTCCTTAGCAGGGAGTCTCAGGCGCCTCTTGGGTGAGACATACCTTCTTTAGGGAGGGAGGTCCCTTTCAACCACTTTACCTTGTTTGTGTGCATATTGGTCGTTTGATTATTTTTTGTGTGCTCTTTGATCACTAGTTGGCCCTAGGATTTTATATTGAGTTTCATTATCATGGATAGTGGAGTTCCTTTGAATCCCTCATTTATCGCTACCCCCCCCGTGATGTTCACTCATTTCATGGGGACGAATCCACCCACTTTTCATAATGGTATGCAGAATTATGACACTCGGTCCATGCCTTGGGTCTCTAATCATTTTTTTGTTGATATGCCAGTTGTGCCCCCACTCTTTCCATCCTCTCCCTGGCCCACTTATATGAATCCTAGCATTGGATCTGGGGGCACCATGACCCCACTGCCTACATCTTCGTTTGATAAGAGTCATGTCCCTCAACCAACTCTCACTGTGGGAGGTTGGAACCTCCCCTCTTACGGATCCAGTCTTAGCTATGCTCTTTCAGGAGCCAGTACTCAAATGGGTGGTTATTATACTTATTACACCCCATCCGTGTATACTTTGTCCACCATGCCGGTTCCCTCAAACACTTTTTGCATGGCAGGTCCACATATATCCCTGGGTTTTTCATACAGGGAGAATCAGTTTGACGGTTCGGGCTATCCTCTTCACGGAACCCCTTCACATGGGGCAACATATATCCTCACTTGAATAATCCTTATCATACCTCCATCTCTTCACAGACTTCAACGATGATGCCTGTACAAACCTCTTTGGATTAGTTAGGCGAAGGATACTACCTTTCTAGACAGGGACATGGGGTAAACCAAGACCCTTCCTGGCCTGCAATGCTTCAAAGCCAATCTTTCCCTGGAACTTGGTATCGAATGCCACAACCCATCGCTAGTCCAGTCACTGCCAGTCATACTGGAGCTCCATCACCAACCTCTGCCAGTCATGGTGGAGATGGGTCGACGACCTCTGCAAGTCATGTTGAAGACCCGCAACCAGCCACTGCTAGTCATGCTAGGGGCATCACTCTAGTCGCCATGAGTCATATCAATGTCACATCTCCAACCTCTCTAGCCTATGCCAATCACACTGAGAGCATGTCACCAGCCGTTGTGAAGGACGTTGGGGGCATTGAGAAGCCCAGACATCTCAGACGTAAGCCTAAATTCCTTTGCAGGACTTGCGAAGGAGATCACCTTACTTGTTTGTGCCCACCTACTATTGGGATACCAGAAGCATGCTTCTCACTTGAGGGCCCTTTGGGTTCTGAGGCATCTATGATTTCCCCACACCCTGTTTCTCCTTTGATTGACATGACAGTAATTCCGCTGCAATCGTCTCCTGACCATACCCCCGTTGTCGAGGGTGATGTGTCCCCTATCCTTGTTATCACACATCCTCTTCAACCTAGAATTGAAGAAGTGGTTGTACCAGTGCAATCTCTGGTCAATCCAACTCTCCTTTTGGAGGGTGATGCATCCTTCAACCATGTCGTTATCACTCATGATATCACTCCTTCTGAACAAGAGAGAGTTTTACTCTCCTCGAGTACTCTCCCTTCAAGTCTTAGAGAAGTTCCCTTCGATTGGGATGGTCTTGTGGGGTATCCAATGCCCCCACCTATGTCCTTTCCAGTAAGAGACATTATCCGATACGTCACAGAGACGATAACCTCCGCTAACACTTTATCCTCCTCGACTTTGAGAGATTTGGGTTTTCCCAAGCTTATGTCAGCTATTCGTAAGATACTAACATTCCACGGAAGTACAACAAGGTAGCCTTGGCCTCCCTCGTGACTTGCCACCTAGAAACTCCCAAGCGAGTCTGAGTTAAGATCTTTTTCGACTCGTCTAAAAAGTGAAAATATTGTCAAGTGATTTGTCCCTTTCACACTCGTTAAATTGGACTTGAAAGGTCGTGAGTCTTAGTTAAGCTCTTTTCCGACTCATTTTCAAAAAGCAGAAAGATTGCCGAGTGAACTTGTCTCTTTCACACTCGTACATTGGATTTGAAAGGACGTCTATTTGGTACAAGTTTATCATTTTTTCACACCATGTAGACTAAGAGCATGAAAAAGGTCATTTTTTGGCGTTAAGTTGTGATTGCATCTCATTCCCTTGCTTGCAGTATTGAGCTTATAGCCGGTTCTCGCTTTGCGTTATAAACTGTTTGCCTCAACAGTTTTGCATCCTCAACCAAGCAGACCCTCGTTTATATCCTTCACAATTTGACACCCTATACCCAGGAGGGAACATTCCCCCGAGTGTCCATATCCCGCTTGCATCTCTTTGCATTGAGCATAGGTATGTTCCACTGATGGAACTAGTTTTTCTTACTTGCGACACTCGTTTCCTCCTCTGTATCATATCATTCATTTGACTATGAAAAAACAAAAAAAGACAGGTGAAAAGGGAGTATTATCTTATATTGGTAGAAGTCGTGTCACATTTTAACAGAGCACAAAGTTATTGAGTCCATTTGCCATCATAATTTTTGGTGTAGCATGGCCTTAGGAAGTTGAGCTCATTACATAGATTTTTCTCCACCGACTGGTTACTCTTCTAGTCCCTATGGAGAACTTGATTGATGCCTCCTACATCTCATGTTTCATCATTGAGTCTATGTTGCCTGAGTCTTCCGTATGTCTCATGCTCTTATTCAAAGGAAGTCTATCAACCTGTGTCGACCATTTCTCATAACTCTTGACTTTGGATGTCGGCCATACCGTCAGTTTGTCTCATAATCACATGATGTTGTAGTTCTATCATGAACCCTGGTCTTACTTTCATAATTGGTAGGTAACCTTGAACCCAGTAGTCGACATTTCATCATTGGTCATTGACTGGGTGGTTTTCCTTGTGTTCGAGGAAAAGACATCTATTCACACATTGGGATTTGTGTAGTGTCTTGGATGCCATTAACCTTATTTGTGGTTTCCTCACCTTCGTCAGCAATTTTCCTCATTGGCTGTTATTCAGAGGGTCTTTTTCGTGTACTGCTTGCACTTGGCACACATGAAAGACACACATGGTCGTTGGTTAGTGAACATGTTCTTCGTCTGATTTCCTCCAAATCATGAAGATCATGCTTTTTACCTCATGCTGAATGATGAGAGATGCCTTAATGGTCTCCTTTCAATGGGTCACCTTCCATCAACTTCAACTCATCTATTCTGAAAATGAGACTTATAGTCTTATGAGTACCTTGAGGCTTGTAGTCATTAGTGGCAGGTTCTCTCGCCATCGACAGTTGGGAATACATCAATGTCTCCTGATCGATGGATTCTTCAAGTGTTCAACCCCGACTCCTTTGTTCACACTTGTAAGAATGTACTCGGTGCCTTGATACCTACTTTCATTATCGGTAGGTTGTCTCACGTTTGTTAATGGTATACCTCAATGAACGATAATCAAACGATGTCTCATTGTGTTCGACCTCAACTCCTTTATTCACATAATGTAGTCTTGCACCTTTGGCAGATTGTGTAGAAGACTTGAAGACATCAGTATGTGGCTGCAGCTTTCCTGAGATGTTGCTTCCTTTTCATTGGATCAGTACCTATACGACTTCAGTGATCACGGGAGATCAGAATGTACTCCATTGTATACATATATCTTCAGATTGATTTTGAGACTGGTTCTACTGGGCCTTGTTCGTGACTATGAAATCCTTTGGCATATAACCGCATTTGTATTTGCCTATTCATGGCCATGGACAATTGTTTGGTATATTTTCACATGGATTTGTAGTGTAATTCAAATTGACAGCCATGTATGCAAAGTCAGTGCATAATGTAATGAGAAACTAGTTCTTCCAGCTGGTTTCCCATCACTCCACTCTGGGTTTTTATAATGTATTTTAGCCATCGCAGATACTCCTCTGACCTCACACATTAGGGGACATATGTTATAGAAAGATTTTCCTCACCATATGCAATCTTGCAAAGAGGGCCTTTTTCCATTTCCCTATGCAGACTTTTCATCCCTTTTTGCAAATCCCAGAGCTAAAAAATACATTTTTTCCACATGTATGCACCTTGCCTACTATACAACATGCGTATACGCAGGTTGCACCACTACAACCTGCGCACATCGAGATTTGTGCCCAAAAATGAAAAATGGTGTCGGGTTTCCATGTCATGACAAGAGATCTATGATCCTTGGCCTTCCATATACTAGAAACGTTCCGACTCAACCCTTCAGTTCCATTTGAAGGCTATAAATGGGCCAATTCCGAGTTATGAAAAAGAGGAGAAAGAATTCAACTTTGAGAGAAAAGTTACTCTGGGGAAATTATTCACTTCATATTGAGTCTGCATCCCTTTGTCCTTTAAGTCTGAACACAATGTTCAACCCCCAAGCTCTTCCCTTATTGATTGAGAATTTCATTGTCTCTCTTCTATGAGCTTGCATTTGGTGGAGGATTGAAGTGGTGGAGGCCCAACTGGAAGGAACTTAGTTTCTCGGTTTCGAACCGTTCCGACACGGAAGTCTGTAACTTTTTCACTTCTACTGATCATATATTAATATAAATACTCTTTTCCCATCCAATTGATATCTTTCAAGTATTTGAATTATTGTTCCATGGGCGTATTTGTTATGTATATTAATGGATTATGTTATTGAATGTGATAACACCATATATTATCACCATATGCTTGCTTTGCTTGGTTGTTGAGGACTAGTTGCAGGTATATTGCTTTGGGTCAAGTGCTCAACGATGGACTTCATCGAACGTCTGGACGAGGTAGGCCTTTTATCTTGTCTTGCTAACATATTTGTTTATATAGCATACTTGAGAATATAGTTGATTTCTGCAGTCATTCCCGTCTGTTGTGGTTTTCCCTAGCCATAGAGAGATTTTCCTTGTAACAAAACCCCACACTTGTATTAGACAACTATAGGAACTATGCATAAAGAACCATTCACTACGAGAGAAAATCCAAAATCATAAGGAGATCATAGCAAGTCTAGAGAAGTTGATCAATGACAAGCTAGAATATTGCCACAAAGGATATGACCACATATACCTGGAGGTAGTAACCACAACAAGTGTAGAGAATATGAGTGAGGCCATAAAATTTTCCTTGCAACATGATAACCTAAAAGATCTAAAGAAACACTTGTAAAACTTGGCACGTGATCTTGCATGGAAAGCCTAAGACAAATTCATCTTTGTGAAGGATATGAAGGAAAAAGTTGAGGTCAAAATAAAATCATCTATGGAGAAGGCCCCCCAAAAGAAACTACAACTAAAGAAATTAATGCATCATTCATCCAACGGGTCAAGGAAGTTATAACTAGTTGGAGTTCCATCTTTCAAGCTTACTCACTCTTTTGAGACACGATAGTTCAATAAATTTCATATATTGAACTATTATTTGAGGAATACCTTTGCAACCAACTCGGGATGATGGATAAAGTGATCACTGTATTGTTGTGGCCCAGTTTTTAGCATGTTGCAGACATGTGGAGCCTAGATCAATAGATTTGAATGATCTGCATAAGATATTGATATGTGGAAGCCTGAGAATGGAGACAACATAAGAAGACATAGAATCACTTGTACAACCTTTGACCCATAACCCTTTGCATATTAAGATCAAGGGCATATAGCACTTTTGTACTAGTCTATTACAATTATCAATTCTAGATTCATTCAGATTATTCACATTATGTAACTACCTCATAAAGGCTTTATATATGGGTTCGATGCATATTTTAAAGGTTGGTTGGTTGGTTGTTGTTGTTGTAGATTTTATGAGAGTCACTCATTCTACCTTTGGTTATCGATAGGAATTATGCATTATGATTGTCTCTTGTAAGTCTACAACTCAACTATGACACCTTATGTACTAATAAATGTAGTTGCAAGGCGATCTTCCTATTTCTCTGTCTTAGTATTTTAGTACGTTCTTTGTCTTTGTATTAGAATATTAACTAATGGAATCTACACCTCTAACCTTTCCCAGTGCTCTACAC
>ML803172.1:75899-93395 GCA_009831015.1 Picea engelmannii
TAGATCTACCATACAAAATAATGTAGCAATGAACTATTGAATTGTGACCAAAGTTCCCTAAGAAGAGTTGATGCCTCCCTAACCCTAATTGCACTGGAACCTCCCTTTAGGTAGTAGTGTTGAAATGTCAAAAGTATAATATGGGACAAATATAGTGGAGATGCCTTGGGATGAAACAACAATCCTGCAAGGTTAGATTCAAGATAACAACAAGAGATCCCTATTGAGGTGATGCATAAAACAAGTGAAAATAGTCCAATGCATGGAAGAAAAAATTAGGAAGCTAGATCATGATTTGACACTAATTCGGACATGTGCGTTGAAGTTATTTTCAAGAAAGGAGGAAAAATTAAAAAGAGATTACAAAGAGAAAACATAGTGATATACATAGGCAAAGGATAAGTGAATGCTAGGTTAGTTGCCATAGAGAGAAATTTGTATGAAAAAGTTGTACCATGGGTTTTCACCTCAAACCATATGTTTGGAATCATGTTACACAAGTGTTTTTATGACATCATGCCCTCCATTTCACGAGCTACGACTAATAGTCATAGTATGGTCTAAAGAATTGGTGGCTCATTTGGCACCAAAAGACCAGGAAGGGTTAAGGAATATTTGAACAAGTAGACCCCCTATCGAGTGATCTAAAATAGATTTGGAATAAACGCAGTTACCGACTTGATGATAACTGTGACCTCAAAATGAGAACTTTAGCCCAAAATACCCATATTTTTGGGATAAAAACAACAAAATCAACCCTCGGATCGAAAACTGGTGTTCCCATAATCACCTTTTTTTTTTTTCAGGGTTAGAATTATAAATTTTCCCACCATGGCCTTAAATCCCTTATTTTTACTCTTCTACCATTCTTTTTTCTTTTTTAAATTCATTTTCTTTTACTCTTCTCTTTTTTTATATGATTGACTTTATTTTTCTTCTAATATTTTTTTAAATTGGGTTTTCTTTTAGTAATTTTTTTTTTTTTTTTTTTTTTAATTTAAAATGTGTGACAAGATAATATTTGAAGCTAATTTAAGATAATAGGAGTGACACAAGTATCAAAGAGGTGTTTCTTCTTATCCGGTAGCCAAAGATATGCTATCTTACACTTGTTTTCAATCCCGTAATAAGATTTCCACCCTCCATTTATCCTTTTCTCAACACTATGGTTCCAATTGATTTTGTAATGAATGTATCTTGTATGAAGGAACTTTCTCCAAGCTATTGTTATCATATACGAAAGTATCATATGTGATATTTTGGGATTTAATTATCATAACTTTTGTTTTGTTAGTGTTCACATTCATACCCATACTAGAGTAGACGTTTTTGAGGATTCTTAGTTGCTTATCGAGGTCATTGGGATTCCTCACCATAAGAACAATATCATCACCATAAATAAGAAGGATCATGACTATACCAGTGAGAGTCAGACCAATACAACCAACATATTCCAAACAATATTCTAACTTATCAATGTATATGATAAAGAGGGTAGGGGACAAGGGACAACCTTACTTGACTCCAGTAAATAATCAATTTATTCTGACCATCCCTCAGTGTTCCTAAAATTGGTAATAACATTCTCATATAACCTTACTCCAACAACTCTCAACTCGTAAGGAACTTTTAACTCTTCTAACCTATTCCAAAGGTTAGTCTTGGGCATTATGTCAAAATATTTTCTAAAATCAATGAAACAACAAAGGAGATTGGTTTTATTATTGCGACACTCCTTTGTAATGATCATAAGCATAACAAGATGGTCCACAGTTGAGTGATATCCTCTAAAGTCAACTTGAATTTTAACTTTCTTTTTTCTTGGCATTAAAGACATATGTTGATATTCTTTTCAAAAATACTTTCACACAACTTGGCTAATATGGGGATAATCATAATGGTCTTATAATTAGAAGTATTGTTTTTATCCCCACTTTTAAAGATAGGAAAAATGGGTCTTTGAGTCCAAGGTTTAGGGAAGCCCTGCTTGATTTCTAAATTGAATAGCTCGTGTATGTGAGGGATGATGATATGCCCTCCAATTTTTCAAATTTTGGCTTGGTATCCTTCGATGTCATTAGCTTTCCCTTTTGCGAGTTGATTAACCCTAAACTTTATGTCTTCTATAGAAAATACTTCGTCCTTTATAGAAATGTTTGGAATGTTGTCCACATCAATAACAAATTCGTAAAGATTTTTGAGGTAGGCATTTTAGTCCTTCAAAGGAATCATATTATTTTCTTTAGCTTTACGAGTCAGAATTTGCCTCCAGAATCTCTTAGGATATAACTTAGATAGGTGCAAAAGCTTATCTTACTTTCTATTTATGTAGTTCCTTTTTTTCCTTTTAATTAGTGCCATGTATCTATTTATCTCATCGTATTTTAAGGACTCATTAGAGGCATCCCTAATGGATTTTCTAGCAATTTTACACTCATTATCATACCAAGGGTTGGTTGTTCTATTACTCCTTTTACATAACACCTCGATAGAGAATTTATTAATGGAAGTAGAGAGGGTTGTTGTAAAATTATGGTAGAGGTCTTCAATATTGTTATTATAATATTGGAGATTTAATTCACTATTTAAGTGCTTTAAAAACATATCAACACAAGTCCCTTTGGTTACCAGAGTCTTCTTCAATGGAGCTTTTGTGCATGACAAAGTTCAGAGTTAGGTCCAAAGGTCTATGATCAGAGTTAGGCTCATGATCGTTTAAAAGGTCAAAATTTACTATTTGGTTGTATACGAAATATCTGATATCACATAATCTACGACACCATTTCACAACTGATGGATACAAATCATTAGGTTAGAATTTGGCCACTTCATTAAACCATAGCAAATTATTGGATCTTGAGAAATATAGTGACTGATTAGCTCGGTACCAAATAAATTCTTGGTCAGGCTTCACAGTTTCTTTTGTACTTGTCAACAAAACAATGTCTTCATCTAGTGAAAGAGGATTAGGGTCATAATCATTACTTAGAAGAATAGCTTGATTAGTTGCAGTTCTAGCATTAAAGTCTCGTAGTAGGAGGACACTACCTTCATATTTCAGGTTGTAAATATCTCGTTCTAAGTTTTTGTAGGGATAATTCTTATCTAGATTGTTCTTCTTATAAAAATTAGAATTGATAGGTGTGAAGCAACAAATTGCTATATAAATCTTCTTAGAATTAATATAAGAAATCTCCATCGAAATGTACTAATTGAAAGGGTCTTTCTTATGAAGCTGAATGTGAGGATAAATGTTCATTTTATATATAGAAAGTTATACCTCCAATCCCTCTACGACAAGATTTTGTATTCCAGTTTGACCATAGTACAAATTATTCTATATCATGGACTTTAGATTCTTCACGCTCCCAAGTTTCAACTAGAAATATAATATCAATTTCACTCGGGATCTAACTTAATATAGGTCCTTTGCTCCATGGAAGACCACAATAGTTCCACAAGAGGATCCAGATCAATGTCCCAAATTCCTAATTATTATTATCTTTCTGGTCTCTATCCCTAATAATAACTTTTAAATTCCTAATTATTGCTCATTTTCATTCCTTCCTAACTTCTTTTACCTTTTGAACTTCCTTCTTTAAATACACTTGGTCTTTTGGAATGGCATGTTCATTTATAAATATTCCCGACCCTTTTAAGCTTGGAGTTTTATTGAGTATGCCATATTTATGGTCATAAGAGCTTACCTTAACCCGATCAACATATCTTTTATGTTTGATTATTTTGCCTAGCCTCTTTGCTTCTATGGGGCAAGTTGTTTCAATTTGCGATTTATTTTGTAGTTCTTCCTTAATTGTTGCAAGTGTGTCCTCATCTTTATGTTTTCTTATACCAAAAATAATGAGGTTCAAGGCTCTTTTGTTACGCTCATGGTCTAACTCTATGAGCTTATTCATTTCCTCTTTGATGGGTTTAATATCCAATTTAAATTCAAAACTATTTAGGGCCAAAATTTTCATTAGTTTTTCTTCTAGCTCTTTAATCTTGTCCCTAAGATGATGATTTTCTTTGATCTCTTCTCCTTGGGTTGATTGTTTCTTTTCTTGGCTTTGTTTTTCTATTTCTTGTAATCTAACCTCCATTTTCTAGAGATGAGTCTCCAATCCTAATATTCCATTGTTTATTTGAGTATGAAACTCATCTTGGAAGGATATGAGTTTATTATCAAGCATTGCTTCTAACTTTGTTTGAAGTTTGGATTTTCTTTCTTTTCTACATTTTTCTAATGATTTTGTATGTTCATACATATTGTCTAGGATTATTTTGCTAGGTATCCCCTTGAGAGATTTTGGTATCTATGGTGAACTGCTCATATTGGAATTCAGATTAGAAAGCAGAAGAAATAAATAAGATGTAGAAAGAACTTGTGCACTTGATTTACTTTGGGGTTTGAATGGCAACAAGAACAACTGAGAAAATTACTACAACCCATAACTCACCATTAAGATCCATACTTCTTATTGCCAATTTATTTCATACTGCATATTTCTTATTAATTCTAAGGTTTTGGACCATGCTTCTTATTGTTCTAGGGTTCACCACTGAGATTTTTTTCACAGGTATGCGTAGAGTTCTTACCACTCAAAGAAAGGGGACCTATTACCCTCATGTCTAGGGGTAACTAGAGGAGATCATGTCTCATGGCCTGCAATGGAGAACATGATCTCAACCATGATGATGATCAACATGTCCATAGATAGCAGCCCAACAACCCCCCTCATTCACCTTTACAACTACATGTTAACTAAGGCTCATCACATTCAATCAACCCAGAGTATGGGAGATGGTAAGCCATCATCACCATAAGGTATGTTAGTCATTCTCTTATGCAAAGTGTTGTGCTTAATTTGTTGGGCATGTGGATGAGGATCTTTGGTTGAAGTTGGATAATGGATCATTGGTTTGGGAAATTGTGTCAGTTTCATTGTTTCACCTTGGTGGTTAGATTCTATGCCCTAGTCCCATGTTGTCACCACCCAAGGAAAATGAGTATTATTGGGGGGGGCCTCTCAAGGGTAGCGTTTCATTCCCCACCATACTTAACACTTTCCATCCTGGAGCTTCTCATAGTGTACTAAACTTCGACAATGGGTCACGGTCCATTCTCTCATGAGAAGAGGGGTTGAGGGCCCAAAGCTTTTTTTACAGTTGCTACTAAATGAATAAGAAAATGATGCTAAATAAAGAAAGGAATGATAGAAAAAAAGGACGAACAAAAACCAGTTCAAACTTGAGCTCTACTCTTTCAGTGCTCACCCTAGTCTTGAATAGTAATACTAAAGCTCGAAACCTTATAAGGGGACTTGAAAATATGATAAAGCGGACTAGACAGATGGTTGATAAAAGGGTTTGGAAAAAATAACGCATAAATATGGGGTAACTCAAGAGCAAGGGAACCCTCCACAAAGACACTCGCAAAAATGGATTTAATGACACCATGAGCCATGAAATAAGCCCTGAAACCATATCACTATCACACTCACTCTTGAAGGGTTTTTACTTTCCTTATCACTCTTGGGACCTATTCCTCTACCTGGGTTATTTTATTTCTTGTCTAGGTGACACACCTAATAGGGTTGGATGAAATCCCTCCCATACTTAAACTTGTCAACTCACATGGGGTCCTGGGTTAGTGTGATGCTTGAAGGGGATACTGAGGTGACTTGTATTACATGGATTGTATCTTAAGTTGCGGTTTACTTTGCATGTTTTAAGGGATAATGTTTCTTTTGAACCCTGGCTAACCATGTTTTATACTTTGATTTGTTTTGGATGGGCCTGACATGGTTCTTTAAGGGATGTCCTAGGCGTGTACTCAAGATGTTGTGCCTTTATTGCAAGACCTTGTCACGTGTGATGGAGAGCAGTGGGTCGTCCAGTGACTCACCACCCTCAGACATTGACTCTCACATTGTAAGATACCAGATCTATTATAATAGTCGAAAACATAAATATTGTAGAGACTAACAACAAAACAACACAATAGATGAAACCACAACACTAGAATAATACATTTATTGATAGGAAACAATGTTCACTTTCCTTTTTGAGGGGGAAACCTCCAACAAAGAAGTGCTCTATTACAATAATTCTCATGCCCTCGACTCCTATTTATACTAAATCTATCTACCAAAAGAACATTCTAGAGGAAGATCTTCTAGAAGCGAAAGCTTCTATTAGGTATTCTTACATTTGACTTATTCTTCCTTATTACTAGGCCTTATTAATATTGGCCTTTATTACATGGAAAATATATTATTCTACCTACGTGAGGGGTTAGGGAGGTTAGGTCCCTAACATTCCCTCCCCCTTAAAAACAACCTTGTCCTCAAGGCTTGAGATGAGGAAATTACTACAGAATGGTAGTTGGATCTCAGGTGTCATCTACTGGAGTTGTATATTTTCACTGGACTAACACTTCCTTCATGGTGTGTTAATGGAGATGATGCTCACGCTGGTCCAAAACTGCTTATGGATACAACCAGATGGAGCCTTATTCATCCAACTCGGGAAGTCTGGTTTGAGTTTGACACTTAGTTCCAATAACCTTCTTTAAGCAGGAGACATGAAAAACAAGATGGAGCTTAGAATGACTAGGCAAAGTTAACTGATAGGCCACTCGTCCCACGTGCTTGAGAACTGTATAAGGACCACAAAATTTGGGTGCCAGTTTCTGACAATGGTCATCCTTGAGTGAAGTCTGCTTATAAGGTTGCAGTCAAAGAAACACCTGGTCTCCTTCAGTAGATTGACGTTTGAAGTGACCTTGATCTGCTTGTTGCTTCATGCAATTCTGAGCCATGACCAAATTCTCTTTGAGGGTATGAAGACTAGCCTCTCGAATTGTAAGAGTTTGGTCAACCTCCTGGACCTTCAAGACACCGAGTATGTTTGAGAGAACTGGAGGTGGATTTTGTCCACACACTGCTTCAAAAGGAGTCATGCGAGTAGTTGTATGGTAAGAAGTGTCATACCACCATTCAAGTAGTGGTAACCTTTGAGCCCACTAATTTTTCCTTTCATATGCAAAACACCTGAAATATGTTTCCAAACATTTGTTGACAACTTCAGTTTGACCATTAGTCTAGGGATGATAGGCAGTGCTGAGATACAATTGGGTGCCCTATAGCCTGAACAATTCTTGCCAAAAATTGTTGGTGAAAGTGGGATGTCGATCAAAAACAAGAGAATGAGGCATGCCATGAAGCTTGAAGACATTATCCATGAAAATTTGAGCCACATTGGAGGAGGTAAATGGGTGTTAAAGAGCACAAAAATGAGCATACTTGGAAAGACGATCAACTACCACCATGATGACTAACTTATTGCCTTATTTAGGTAAGCCAACAATGAAATACATAGAGATATCCCTCCAAATAGCAGGTGGAATCGGAAGCGGTTGTAGTGTGTCATGGGCTTTGACTGTTTCTCCCTTGTTGCTTTGAAAAACATCACATTCCACCACAAAAGTGTGAACACCCTGTTTCACACCCTCCCAGAAAAAAAGAACGTTTGACTTGGTCATAGGTTTTGGTAAACCCTGAGTTCCTAGTTGTGGGTGCAGCATGAAGCTCATAAAGCACCGTGGATTTAATTTGTGACTGCTTACTTAAATACAAATGACCTTTGTAGTGAATCACATCACTATGCCAAGAGTACCCTGGGAAAACTGGAGAATTGGCTTGCAATTGTTGGATTAGATGCAAAATTTTGGGATCTTGCAGCCATTCCTGGAGAACAACTTGGAGCCAATCTGGTACAATGAAGGAGAAGGAAAAAAAGGAACCTTCATATTCATATTTTCTTGAAAGATCACCAACAACCAAATTTTCTTTTGATTTCTTGTAAATGATCTCATAATCATATCCAAATAGCTTAGCCACCCATTTTTGTTGCTCCGGGGATGAAGGACGTTGCTTCAGAGAATACTTGAGGCTTTGATGATCTGTCTTAATTTGGAAGCATTTCCCCAATAGATAAGGGAGCTAGAGATCCACTACATGTAGAATAGCCAACATTTCATTTTCATAGATTGATTGGCCCAAATGTCGCTCCAACAGTTGTTTGCTGGTAAATGCCAAAGGTCGGCCATATTGCATAAAGACTGCTTCAATTCCTCTCTAAGAAGCATCAAATTCTAGGATAAAGGTCTTTATGAAGTCAGGAAAGGCCAGGACGTGAGTGGTGCACATAGCCTCCTTCAAGGCTTGAAAGGCCTAATCAACTGTGCGAGTCCAAGTGAAAGAATTCTTTTTAAGGAGAGCAGTGAGAGGCACTGTAATCTTCCCATAATTCTTATCAAACTTGTGATAATAGCTTGTTAAACCCAGAAAACCATCAAGTTTTTGAGAGTCTTGGGGCGAGGCCAATCCTGCATAGCTTCAATCTTCTTAGGATCCACCCTGACACCTGCCTTGCCAACAATATGACCCAAGTACTCAACTTCTGAGGCTCCAAAAGTACATTTACATTGTTTGAGGAAAAGTTGGTGCTAAGAGAGTGGATAAAGAACTCGATCCACATGAGATGGGTTGTCCAAGTTTTACTATAGATGAGAATATCAACAAATAAAACTAAGACAAAAGGACGGAGAAAAGGACGAAAGACATGATTCATGAGGCTTTGGAAAGTGGAGGGAGCATTACACAAGCCAAAGGGTATGACTAAGAACTCATAGTGTCCCTCATGAGTTCGAAATGCAGTCTTAGGAATGTCTGCCTCTTTCATACGTATCTGGTGGTAGCCAGAACGAAGATCAAGTTTAGTAAAGAACCGAGGACCACGTAATTCACCCAAAAGATCATCAATGACAAGAATGGGAAATTTGTCTTTCATGGTGAATTTGTTGAGGGCGCGAAAGTCAGGACACATGCGCCAAGAGCCTTTTTTATCAAGTACCATGACCAAAGGAGAAGAACAGGGGCTAGTAATAGGACGGATAACACACGTGGCAAACAATTCTTGAACAATTTTCTCAATTTCATTTTTATGGGCAAAGGGATGATGATAGGGACAAACATTGGGAGAAAGGTTGTCGGGGATGAGGGGAATGGAATGATCATGAACACCACGAGAAGGAGGAAGTCCCTGTGGAGTGGGAAAAACAACTTAATGTTTGGAGATGATGGATTGGAGGTCAGGCAAGAGGCACAGAGGGTGTCTCAATGGTGTGAATGGAATGGAGTTGTGCAATAATACTAGAATGACCTTTTTTGAGGAGATTTTCCATGCGATGCGAACTGATGATCTCAGGGGAACCTGTTGTGATGCCTTGGAACTTATACTACTGGCCCTCCTGGTTGAATTGCATGGTTAATTCCTTAAAATCCATGGGAATGGGACCCAGAGTCCTTAGCCATTCGACACCCTACACAATGTCACAACCACCCATGTCGATAGCAAACATATGATATTTTAGGTGGTACTGACCAATTTGGAGATGCACATTTTCACAACGTCCCTCACATTTCATGAACCCGCCATTGACAACCATGATTTGAAAGTTGTTGACTACTTGGATATAGCAATTAGTTTCTTGGGCAATGCAGTGATGAATAAAATTATGGGTGCTTCCACTGTCAACAAGGATGATGACCTTCCGATGCTTAATGTAACCAATTAGCTTGAGGGTTTGGGGAGTAGAGAAGCCAGAGAGAGCATTCCGGGAAATGATCGGTTCAACTTTTGGAGCGTCGAAAGGTGGAGTCATGTTAGTGGGTTCAAGTGATTCGGCCACAAGGGGAGGCTCAACATATTCTTCAGAAACATTCTTAGAGATGGCCATAAAAAGATTTTGTTCCTTACACTTGTTCCCAAGAAAATATTTGTCATCACAATTATAACAAAGGCCCTTGAGTTGGCATTCAACCATTTTTGCCCGAGTCAATTTCTGGATATTTAGTGGAGTGGAAGGAGGAGTGGGAGTGACTGGTTTAGGGAGAGGAATAAATGATGGTTTTCTAGTTTGAGAAGAGACAATATATTGTGCTTCCTTATCTCTTTTAGTAGCTTCTACCCAACTCTGAGGGTGACCCATGAGGACGTGGGCACATATCTCATCCCTGAGGCCATTGATAAATCATTCTTGGAAAAAAGCATCAGACATGCCCTCTGTGCATAAAGCCAATCACTCAAAAGAAGCTATAAATTCTTCCACTATGATAGATTGTTTCAATTTTTTCAAATGGCCTAAATGGTGGGTGTCAGTGTCAAATTGTTCATAAATTTCTCTTGTGTCCAAGCCACATACCCTTAGCGGGCATTTTTTCTCCATTGCCACCATTTCCAATATTCCATATCTAGATGGAGACCACCATACTTGAGTTTGGCCAACTCATTAGTAATTCCATACAAAGAGAAATAGTGTTCCATTTGAGTGACCCATCCCTTGGGATCTGAGCCATCAAATTTATTCACCTCCACGCGAGGGGGATGCAGTTCCCGCTGAAATTGGTGGGGAGGAAAAGTGGTGTATTGGGAGGATTCACGACCTTCAGGGTTATAAGGTGTGGAAGAAGAGAAAGAATCCAGGGTGGGTTTAAAGAAGGCCATCAAATTGTTCATTGCGTCCTGGCATTACTGACACATGGTGGTCAATTGAGTGATGGATGTGGGAAGAGATTCGAGTGGAGAACGCCAAGAGTTGAGGTTACCAATACTGGAAGTAATGGAAGAAATATCAATCTGGGTTTGGTCATGAGCTTTGTCCAAGGCAGTGAGACATTGTTCCCAATCTTGGCTACGAGTGTGGACCATAGGGATGGGACAGAGGGAAAAGTGGGACCACACAAAAAGGGGTTATTGGTGATTGGTACCATGACTATGATAAATGAAAAGAGAGTAAGTCAATGCGATAGATTCCAAATAGGGGTGTCATAAAGGTGTCGGGTCCATGGAAAAAAAATTACTGAAAAATGATAGGTATGACTATGATCAGGGCGAAGAGAGGAATCCAAGGGTTAGTGTATTCAAGGTTTCTACAAACAAGGGTTTTCACTGTGCTATAGCTCTCTGATATATGTGCATGGTCCAACAGTAGAACTTGGCCCAATATCTCAGGGTACCAACTAAGGAGGCTAGACTGCACTCTTTGTTGTACTACCTAACTACCCAGGTACTAGAGATTATCTTCCTGAGTGTTGTTCTCAGTGGCACTATAGCAATCATGCGACTGATTGGTTTATCTATGGATGGCTTCAGGATATCTAGGTCGATCTGTATACGTGTGTTGTCTGATGCACTACCACTTGAAGGGGTACCAACAGGGGTTACAAGGGTGGTCATCAATGTGCGCTTAAGTACCTCTTCTTTTACCTGTGTGTATGCTTCCCCGACCACGGATTTATGCGTTGAACAACAGATATATGTAGCTTTAAGATGCCAGAATACGTCTCTACCCTGAAAAAAAATAACCCACAATTTTTTGCCAAGGAAAGTGCTTTGATACCACTTGTAAGGAACGAGATCTATTATAATAGCCGAAAATAGAAATATTGCAGAGAATAACAACATAATAACACAATAGATGAAACCACAACACCATAATAATACCTTTATTGATAGAAAACAATGTTCACTTGCCTCTTCAAGGAGGTAACCTCCAACAAAGCAATGCTTTATTACAATAATTCTCAAGACAAAAACTTCTCATGCCCTCGACTCCTATTTATACTAAATATATCTACCAAAAGAACATTCTAGAGGAAGATCTTCTAGAAGCAAAAGCTTCTATTAGGTCTTCTTACATTTGACTTATTCTTATGTATTACTAGGCCTTATTCATATTGGCATTTATTACATGGAAAATATATTATTCTACCTACGTGAGGGGTTAAGGAGGTTAGGTCCCTAACACACATCCTCAGATCCTTGAATGATGGACGTATGAGCTTGGTATGAGTAGATTCAGTCATGATGGCACATTTATGGGCTTGAATCCCCACAATGACGTTGCAGTAGCAGATAGTCAGAGACATGGCATAGATGAGATGCATCTCCCAGAGCCTAGACACAAGACTTAGATCCTGGACGTTGGGCCTAGTTTGATGATGACGTCATCTTTTAGGGTTTGATGGAGCTAGGGTTTAGAGGATCCTTAGGGTATTGACGATGGTTGACATGATTTTGAGTGGGGAGAGACATCACTTGCTCCTACTCCACTCCAGATGGATGCCACATGGCCTTTGGATCCCCCTCCTTGCCTAAGGAGGCTTTACGTCCCACACATGTGGGCTATTTGGATTTATTTTGCACATTTTAACATTTGTAAAGGATAAATGAGGGGTTGGCCCCACTTGAATGTTATATTATGTTATGTTTTTGGACAAGAAAGGTAGTGCTAGGCCTCATATAAGAAGGCTAGCATTGCCTCTTCATTTTGATCCTCATTCCTCACCTTTGTGGGTAAAAATTATGAAATTTTCTCCCTTTGTGGGTAACTATTCTTTCTCTCTCATGCGTTATGCTTGGAATGGTCTCTTGTGGATGGATTTGTTGATTTTGGATGGATATTTATGCAATTAGGGTTACATTCTCTTGGTTTCTTGGATGAAGTAAGTAAATTTCAACAATTCTTGTTCATGCTATTAATGTTTATGGTGAAATTGCCATTTTGTTGCAAGAAGTCACGTTTGTTGAAACCCTAAGAGAGGAACATAAGTGCTTCTTCCCCTCATAAGGTTATATTTGTTTGAAATTGGTTAATTTTCCTTGCTAGGGTTAGAACCCTAAAGCCCTAAAGTGCTAGCACTTTGGGATTTTGTCCCTAGACATTTTATCATTGACCTAGTTGAAGCATCAAGAAGGGAGGAACAATTTCTAGGGCCCAAATGTGCTTGCACCCTTGACGTCCTTCTCCTCAAGATCTAAAGCCTAAAGCCCAAATGTGCTTGCACCTTAGGGTTTAGATCCTACCTATTGGTTTCAAGTAGGTCAACCTTCAAGTTTAGTTGCATTTGAAAGAATCCATAACCATTAAAGGCACTAATCTTAAGGCAACTCACGTGGTGAATTGATTAATAAACCTCTATCTCATAACTCTCAAGCATTCCATTAAATATACTAAATCTAACTTTGGAAAACTCACTATGTTTCTTGTTGCTATTATAAAAGTTTGCTACAACCATCTGAAAACACTAAATTGCTACATACACTCATCTAAAGGTGACTTAACTCACTCATAAATTACCTCTAATAATTGGATACTGTTCTATTGGTTATACTCTTAATTTTCATGGTCAATTGTGTTATTTCTGAGCACTTGTTATTGTTGCTATTACAAATTACTTATAGTTGTTATAAGATTGATTTACTGCTGCAATTTGCAACAACAATAACATTCTAACTTTTCTAGTGTCTAAAGAGGTCATTGTTGCATCATTTGGCTTGGAAGTTGTTATATATATGATGCAAAGTGTTCTTGTTTTGGGAAGGTACAACAAACTACTTTACAACCTTTTCTCTTCCTTGACCTAGACCAACCATTAAGTGATCAAGATAGGGGGTGGTAGGCTTGGCTACTAAACTTGTTATTTGATCCCTTGAGGTCACCAGGGAAGCCTTCCTTTTGGTGGATCTCTTCTATCACTAAAACGAGGGAAGTCTCTACTTAGGTGACAATGGTAGATTCTTCTATAGTTACACAAGATTTGAGGATCTTGTAGTGGGATTTGCACAAGTACAAATCTTGTGATAACATGACCCATTCTAAAAATTACATCGTAGAGAACACCACAAAGATTCACTCATACTTCAGAGATAAAAAATTCTTAGCTCAACATTGCATAGATCTATTCAATACTGTAGAGATCCCCAGAGAACACCACAAAGATATGTTCAAACTATGCAATTTAAGGAAATTGCTCAAAATTATGAAAGACAACTACACATTCAATTCTCGTGCAACCAATGTTTCTATAATGGGACATATGGGGCTCATTCAAAAGTGCACTACATATGCGTTCAATAGTGAAATGAAGTATTTTATGAAGGCACTCTTTGCAACATGAGCATGACGTCATGAGTCACTTCCCTTGCACAATTAACTTGTTCTTGATAATCCTAGAGGCTGAATACTTGACCACATCATCATGTTATGGAGACAAGAGAAAGGAGGCACAACTAGCCACCCCATCTTGTGCAACGAAATGACAAGTTTTTAACCTTGGTGCTTGCTATCTCAAAAAATTAAGAAATCACTTAACCATGTAAAGATAGTTGGGACCCAATCATTATTTATACTAAACCTATTGGTACCAATTAAAGGCATTCTCCAACAATCAAGATGATCCATTGTGTGATGTTAGGCTCCTACTTGTCGTAGCCTAATGTTTCTATATTTATTCTTGAGTGAAAGGCATATTTATGTTTCTTTATTTCATAGGTTATTTTTAATTTTTATATAACCTTTATGGTTACAGTTAAAACAAAACATTTTTCCAATTAAGTAACTCAATTCTAGGTTTTTAAAGTGCTTATGATGGTTAAATTTGTGGCCTTGTGTTTTTTAATAAAATGTCATACATTTACTTTATTTCAGTATTTGTAGTGCAAGTACCTAACTCATTTGGTGCCCAAAAGGTCCAATTATGAGGGATGCATCATGCTTCTCTAAGACATAACACCTCCTAATGATGACAAAACCAGATAAATGTTTAAGTAACCCTATGTTTTATTACTCCCTGTCGAAGGCCCAGGGACTATAGCAACGAGTTAGACATTGACTCACTATTAATTCACCCGTTGACTTCAATTTTTCTCACATTTACATGGTCGAACTTAGGGGATTTTTAATACAAATTATATTGAAATTAAAATAAATTCAAAACTAATATTTTTCTTCCTCTTTATTGGATTTCAACTTCGATCCCTTATTGCGGAGGCGTCGACAAACATTAATTTTTTCATTAAATGTAATCTATAAAGGAGACGATTATGGTTGTTGTAGTCGAGGCCTGTCTAGTTGCTGCAGTCGATGATGGTTGCTACAATCAATGACGGTTTCTATATTCGAGGAAGCATGTCACGTGGCGATCTGCATGCACGGGCCTCATGAATTGGATTAGGATTTCCATCAGACCTGCAACCTACACCCTCCAACAGGGATTGCAATGAGCATTGCACCCTGTCCGCGGTTGCTACACAGAGCGCATCGATCAATCCAGCAAGGAATCCATGAACGACATAACATCAGTCGGGCCCCAAGTCCAGGGATTGAATTTCATAGTGAAGCTTGATGTCAGAGGCAAGATCTTCAAAACCACGACTTCAACCCTCCAATCCGTAGGAAAAACCTCCCTCCTATCCCGTTTGGCTTTGTTGACAGACTCCACAAAAATATTGTTTGAAAAAGACCCGCATTTGTTCGCGCTCCTACTCGACGTTCTCTGAACGAGAAAGCTCTCGACGTCAACATGAGAAAAATTCAACATCGAAGCCCTTACAGATGAAGCCTCCTATTATGGAATCTTGGAGCCCATCAAGAAAGCCATGGCTCTGGTATTCCTAGACAAAATCGATATCAAAAGAGTCTCAATGGTTGTTCCCAATGGTCGAGATTACCCTTTGGCCATATGCTCTTCACGCGACGACTCTGTCTGGTTCGACCATGGCAAAAAAAATTACACCATACGACTGGGTGCTCAGGAAGAAGGCCACGACATTGATGGATCTTCATAGTTTCATCACCATGAACATGATCTCAGAAACCCTAGCGACCGTCGACGCAAAGGATTTTCTAGGGTTTCACATATACAACACCAAGAATGTGGTGCATGTGAAGAGCATGTCCTGGTGGGACAAATCCGACACACATGTCTACAGACCCTGCGTTCGAGCCCTCGCTTCATTGGATTATTCCATCTTCGCAAGCTTCGAGAATGTGCAGCGAACAGAGAACACGATCCTCGTTGTCGACAAGGAGAGGATCGAGGTTTCTCAAAAGATCGGTCGACAAAGCAGTAACTCTACGCACATTTGTGATTTATGTTATTTTTAATGATTATGTAATAGTGAATTCACTGAAAGATGGGTGACAATAGCAAAGATGGGTGACAAGGATTGAGTCAGCGGGAATGGTTGAAATGTCTCCGCATTTCAACAAACATTGATGTTATCTGGAATGACATTTGCATTTTTTTTTGTTAGTATCCTTCATTATACATCATAATAATTCATATAAAACTATTTATACATTTTTTGTGTTAATTAAGAAACCTAGGACTATCTAGTCATGTTCTGGTTGAGCTCTGAGGTGCATCGACGGGTGTGTAATCTTATTTTTTTTAATTTAGTCTAACAGTAAATGTAGAGAGTTTGACAAGACTACATTAAACTTGTGCTAAATGAATGGATTTGGGAAATCTGTGCAGACATTGACCTCTCATGAAAAGCTATCAACTGCCTTCCTCAGTGGAAGGGGAGGAATGCGGGGAAAGCTATCAACTTTTCCTTATGAAAGCAAAGCATTTTTTGGGAAGGTGGGTGTTTAATTTTCCCAAATGATGAGAGAGATGATTTTTCAATCATTAATAGTGGATACTTGGAATTTTAAATTTAACAACTGGAATGAATTCATGAAATTTGTGAGGTTATGCAAGAAATGCATTCCATTGCGAGAAATTTTAATCTCAAAGTGGTAGATGTTGTCTTTGCTGCATCTCCATCTAAGTTTGATACATAGATAAAATATTTCCAACCATTCAGTGTTGCATCTCCATCTGCGTTTCATACAAAGGTGGAATAATTCCAATCATACGGTGTTATATTGATGTGCTTTCTCACTTTTTCCTTGTTCCCGTGGTTACTCCCGTAGTCACTTATATGAAGGTGACAAATTTCTCTTTCGATTCGAAGCGAGTGATGACTGTCGGTTAGGTGAGGAATACAAATTCCTCATTTCATATGCACGAGAACACGGAGACGGAAAAAACCTAAAGCTACAATGAGTCCTCATCAATTGTAGGTGGTGGCTTCTTCAATAGCTCTTTGAACTAGTGAAACCAGTGGACCATTCCAGAACTCCCTACTCCACTTCCAACAAATCCCATGCTTGCACCCATACCTTATGTATGTTGTAGTTTTAATATTCTAGTACTCGAGATCAAAATTTTTCTTGAAATAAGGAAACAATTATATGAAATTTAGTTTATAAGCAATCATTTGTCATCAAGTGTTCATAAATAATGATATTTAAAATAAGTGTAGGATATGCAGGTTTTATTTCAAATCTAATAATTGACCATTCGAAACCATAAATAAAATATATGTTCAAATATACAACGTATTACCAGAATTAAAACCCTTCTAAGACAAAGAACTTGCCCACGACCAAACTTGTGTAGCAGGGACTATGCTGCTATGCAACACTTGTTAAAAAGGAAGTAGACTTCAAGTCCCACCAAACTAGTAGGAAATAACAACTCCCATATAAGAAATCATGCCATAATACCTAGACCAAGTAAACTCTTTACATAAAAA